>BPLR01002439.1:0-47500 GCA_021605095.1 Caerostris extrusa
TCTGTCTGCGAAATTCATAAATATTTTTAAACGTAGACTTCTTACAGAAATCTAATTATTGTTTTTTCCCCTTTTTAATTAAAATGAAGTGTTTCAAAAATGAAAACAAGAACAATAGCTCGTTTTAATTTTTACAAAAATTGTATATGTATAATTTGATGAAAATGTTTAAAATTCAATGCTAAAATTATATCTTTACAGAGCATTTAGTACAAAGTCAAAGATTGTATATTTGTGCAGTGCCTGAGGAATAAAATCCTCGTACCTCAGTTATTTAATTAATAAATTGAAATTAAAATTTTTATACCAAAAGGGAAAAAATTATTAAATTTTTCAAAAAATGAAATAATTGGGGAATAAGCACATTACCCAGGAGTTTAAATGTAATTATACTATGAACTAAAAAGAGAGAATTACAATTAGATAAGGTTATTAATTAAGTTTAAATTCTTATTAGATAGGGTTACAATGAAGTTGAAATCCTTTGCACTTTGTAAAATTTCAAGAGAATTTCTTCTTTCTTTTTGCAAGAGAATTTCTTATTCAGAAATTATTCTGGAAAATCGAGTTGTATCAGCTTAAAAATTGGATCAGTGTGGCAGATCTTGTCGAACGCTTTCACGATGTCTAAAAAGGATGCATGTGCTAATTTTATTTGAAAAACCATTGTGAATGACTTCAATGACTCTTACTAATTGATGTGTAGTGCTGGTGATTTTCTGAAACCAAATTATTCATAAATGGTAATGTTGTTTTACATGCATAAATAGTTCATTCTAGTTAATATGGTGAGTTCGTAAATTTTACTGAGGCTACTAAGTAAGGAATTGGTCTATAGTTTCGGGCGAGTCTCATCAGCTCTCATTTTGCGGATCGGTGTAATTATTGCTGTTTTCCAACAGCTTGGAAAGTGTGAGAAACGGGTAGTTTGCTGAGAATGACAATTAACCAGAAAATGAATTTACTTGAAGATATTTAATCATGGCATTGTTTATGTTGTCTTTGTCCTGAGGTTTTTAAGTTTGAATGAGTGAATAAAATTTACGTTCCCGTAGCGATGATAGCAGGAATGTAGTTTGCGTGTGCAAATAATGATGAGCAATCAAAATAATTAAGTTGTTAGTGGAGTCGTCATTTTGGTTCAGATTAAGGTTAAATTGTGATCGCCAGCAGTCAGCTATTATTTATGGTTTTGACAGACCGCTGTGACCCCTGAGTCTGAAGTTAAAGACGGAATTGGAGTTGAGCTTTTTCCAAGTGATGAAACTTTTTTTCCGTAGAGAAGTGCAATTATTAGAGATCGTTTGTATATTCTGCCCAACTTTTATAGACGAGGAATTTATTTTTGATAATGTTATTTAGATTTTTAAAGGAAGCTTTTAAAAGTGAATCTTTAGCTCTCTGCCAATGTCTTCTGATTTTATCTCTGTGGTTAGTTATAAATTTGATCTCTGGTGAAAGATTTTTACCTGAATGTTTAAAATTCGGAAATTTTTTTAAAATTTGAATATTTATCTAGTGAGTCAACTTAGAATAGGTGAATATATCGGGATCACGGTATATTTTACTATGTAATTATAATCGTTCCAATTAGTGATTTTATCATGTATTGTAGTTGAGAGATTGCAATTTAACTCGAGTGTAACCATTAAGTGGAGGTTAATCAAGTTAAGCTCTTGATCACCTCAATGGTAGTGTTGCACGGTTCAAGTAAAAGAGACGATAATTTAGAGCGATAATTGAGTCCCTGTACAGAGATTGTGCACTAGTACTTTGATATCTTAAGGAATTTATGCAGGATGATTCCACGTCTAGAATTTGTATATTTTTTCCAGACCGTGTGGGCTGCATTGAAATCGCCTACGAGAATAGTACTAGGAATAAATTCTATTCACTTTTTTAGGCAGGTCATGGAGTGGTATTGCGGAATAACATTCACAGAAATGAATTTGATTGGTGGCGCATTATTAAATTTCACTTCAATTGCTCTTACTTTAGTTTGAGAAAAGTTTTTCGTATCATAAAGATTTCTAGATCACGATCAAAAATAAAATCTTATATGTAATGATACTATGTGTTGGAAGAAATTGATACTATGCATTATTTTAGTATTATAAATGAAAGTTCATTTTTATGTACTTTTCTAACATGAAATATATTTGTGAATATTTTTAACTTATGCTAATTAATAAAAATTTAATTTTTATACTTTTATTATCTTTGGTTATTATCCATTTCTCGGTTATATTTGCTTCTAATAAAAATAAAAACAACCGAAATTTATAGAATGTAAAGAAAATAATCGCTCAGACACACCCTGAAGAAGAATACTGTCTCCTCATCCAAAGAAGGAATAAATTTGGGGGATAACTCAGATTCGATAGGGGACAGAATGGTGCAAACAAACTGTCTTGTGCCCTTCTTTTACTAAGACTGCTTACAGATACAGGTAGTTAACTCTACTGGACCATACTAGCCCCGTATGATTCCTCTCCTGTAATTGCTGGTTTAAGACTACTTAATATTATTACCCGAATACAAGTTTTTGTTGCATTTAAAAATTGCTCATTTTAGTTTAAAGTTAAAATACCAATTACATAAAATAAATACTTATAATAAAGTTATGAAATTAATTAATTAAATTAACAAATACAACAATTATTATTTTAATTTATATTTTTTTCTTTAATTATATTTATTTGAATTCCATTAAAACATGTTGTCATACTAGAGATTTTTAACGACAACATTTGATTTATGCCACCATCTAGTGGCAGTAATCTGTGTTATTCAATCCCAACATTACTCTCTCACCAGACTAAATTACGATTCCACAAAAACATGGCAGAGGACATATTATTTTCATATGCATTTTGCATATAATGTACAAATAAGTAACTATCTATAAGTACAAAAATATTATTTTATGAATATAAAATAAGAAGAAACTGTACAAATTATCGCAATTATCACTTTAATGTTATCAGTACATTTGCTAATATTTTAAGACAAGTGGAAGAATATTTTTATGGGGCTTTTAGTCACTTTATGATTTCGTATTTTATTTATTTTTTGTTCAAGGACACAAATTTGTTGATGACTACTATAATAAAATCTTTTTTTACCTTTGTTTATATTTATGCATAAGATGTTGATGAATGATGAATGAAGTGGTATTTGTTTAATATTTGAGTAGTTTTCCATCAAGATAGACCGGGTTACAATGTCCATCCATGGCAGATCCACCACAGTACTAGCCACTGACAAGTGCAAAACAATCAAAATAATGGACAGAAGCTAATGAAAGAAACTCGAAGCTTGTTATGGTCTAGGAATAAAACACACAGTACAAAGTAGATTGTATAAAAAAAAACACGCTCTCTTTATTCCGAAACCAAACTCACACGGATTTGTATTACATTCTTTCTCTTTCTCCAGTCAGCTCACCCCACCCACACAAAATGTTTACACTTTCGGGCGTTGACTTTCCCTATGCACGGAGAGCTATTTATCCCTGAGGCAGCAAAGCCAACAAAGTTATGGCGCCTGTTTTTGGGATGCGAAAGGAATTATATTCATTGATTACCTCGAAACGGGTAAAATCATCTATGGTGATTGGTTTGGTTTGCCGCTCTACAATCATTTTGTGTACAATTAAGGCGAATTAGACCGTGACTTACAGTTTAGCGTGGATTCCGAACCACTAACAAATTTTCATGCCCCGCCAGGATTCGAACCTGAAGTCTATGGTATCAAGCAAATTGACCATCAGGCCGCACCTATGGCGAATATTACGGAAACTTATTGCAGCGTTTAAAGACTAGGTTAAGATAATGAGACCACATCTAACAATATATATATATTGTTTCACCATGACGATGTTCTAGTGCATTCATCAATCGTATGTAGCAATAGCTAAAATTAACGAATTCAAGTTCGACATCCACCGTATTCGCCAGATTTAGCCTCTAGCTACTATTACACATTTCTAAACCTCAAAAAAAAAAAAAAAAAAAAAAAAAAAAAGTTTGCGATCGACGAGGTTATTGATGCTTGAAATCGATAATTTGAGGAGCTCCACGAATCATTTTATAAAACCGGCATTATTAAATTAGAGCCTCGATATAAAAAGTGTAGTTATGGGGTATGTTAAAAAATAAAGACGAAGTATTTTTTAAAAAAATTCTGTTTTCGTTATTAGGCCGGAAACTTAACAGCCCACCCTCGTATCACATACGGCCTCTGGTAAAAATGAAGAAGGATGCTAACAAGTTTCTAAATTCAGAGACGTATTGAGAACTGTCGAATGCGGCAATCCGCTCTAACTGGATGTGGCAGTAAAACCCAATGGCGCAAATACCATAATCCCTAATTGTACCGAATTTAAACGTAAATTCTTTTAATTTTTTTAATTTTGTATTTTATTTTCATTTATTTTTTAATTTTTTGAGTACCATTTATTTAATTTTAGAAATTTTATCTTGTATATTTACTTTACTAACATTAAGCAGCCTATTAAAATTGTAAATTATATCTATGAATTAAGATGAGGAGCTTAAGTGGTATATCCCTATTGGTACTCCGTAATCGGTATGCCAGTGCCAAATACCATAAAGGCTCGTTCCCACCGAGGCATTGATCAATCACTAGCCTTCGCCTGAAACCAGTTGAAAATCCGCTTCGAGTTGACCAACTTTCAATTGCTTGCCGCGTTATGTGACTTGGATTGAGCCAATAGTAGATCTGCCATAAAGTAGAAGTAACTGGAACTTCAGTAGGAGTAAAGCGATTTTTGACGTTTCGGTGTGAATGGGTCGAAAAATTTTCTTCCCTGCCACGTCGCCGCCTCACGCCTTCGTTGGGAACGAGCCTTAATGCTAGGTGATGGACAAATACTACTAGAATTTTTTTTTCTAGAAAATTTCATTGTTCTAATTTTAGAATCTAGTCACCTCAGTGGCTTCTAATTTAATATAGAAAAGATATAATATAGATAATATATACAAATAGAATCGAGATTAGTCTGAAACGATATTGGTCACGATATCGCGCAGTGTTCTACACACCATTGCAGTTGCTTGTGATGTAAGGGAAAACACAGCAATGAAATCCTTGAAACCGGCCCTCACAGAAGCCTTATCAGTGCTTTGAACTAGATGAACAAATAGATTCATTACTGAAAAAATAAAAATAGAGAAAACAGAGGTCAGAGAAGGAACAGCATTACTTAGCAAACATTGTCTTCGTATTGAAAAAATAACATAAAATTAAAAGTAATTCATTTTTATTACAATGATTTCAGTGGGTTTGAATTTGTTCATTTTGGGTTCATTTGTTCATTTTAAATCATTTTTGCGTTTTTCTCATGTAAACTTCTATGGTGCAGTCAATACATAACTGTTTTGTGCACGTGTCACCCAGATTTGGTGTTTCTACATTCATTCATTTACAAATTGGGCCCAAAAAACCGGTTGATCCTTAACTTTTGGAGGTCAGTGAATTAATCGTGTGAAGAATTACATCTTTTAATTTATATAAAAGAACTCATTTTTCTCTTGAGAAGACAGAATATACTGAAAGTACATAAATAAAGCAAAGTAATATGATTTTAAATGTAAAAATTGATTGTATTTAATTCAACACAAATAAATTAGTAAATAATAAAAGTAGTAAAAATTTCTTATTTTGCACTATACATATTTTTTAATACAAATATATGATAAAAAAATATATTTCTGTTTAAAAATATTCCATTCTGAACAGACGATTTAATGCTTAAAATACAATTTCTACAAAATATTTCCAATTCAAACTGACGATTTCACAGTCGCATTTAAAAAAATAATAAGGCAAGTTCAATCTTCGTTGTTAGAAATATTAATATTTGCTGCCACATTAATAACACAGGCCAACTATTAAAAAAAACAACAACTTTTTTTCATAATGTGAACTTCTGAGCTGTCTTTTATGGGTTTTTTCAACATACACTTGTGTGTGTGGCTCAAACATAAGAAAATTGATGCAAGACTATAATTTTGAAACTGTAACGAACTAAAAATAAAAATAAATCTTGGAATTGCATTTAAAGAAAAACCTTGGTTTGCTTAGAAAAGAAAATTCTCCAATTATAAAAATATAACTCAAATTATGTTGAAAAAATTGAAGAACTTGAGTGCAATATAAGACTGAAGATTCACTTTTATAATCAGACTTTAAATCTACCCTCTGAAAATCTTGGATCAACGAATGAAGAACAAGGTGAACGTTTCCACTAATATGTTATAATAGAAAAACGATACTAAGATCGTTGGGATGTAAATATGACGGGAGATTACTATGGGTTCCCTGCATCGAGAATCTCCCATAAACATCATATAAGATGAAGTGTGACACCCAAATTCTTATCAACAACGTAACGTAACGGTAGGTATTTAGTTGGAGTACCAGGGAATTTCCCGTACCTCCATATCAATAATTATTATTAAAAACAAAATTTTAAAATCCAAAAGAAGAGGTAAGGAAAGAATATTAAACGAGCCCATACTCGGAGAGAATTTACAGGAGTAAAAAGGTTAGTAAATACAAAATTTAAAATAATAGTTCACAAAAGTTTTTAAAAATAAAAACTGTGGTAATTAAAAGGAGTTAAAAAATAACCGTTACGAAACCACGAAAACTTCTGGCTGGCTGAAGAGAAAAAAGAAAAGGAAAGGGGAGGGCAGAGTTATAAACAAACCAAAACAATATCGTTTCGAAGTTCAACGTTTTTACCGACCTTGAAAGAAAAGAGCGATTCCGAAGCTATCAAAATAAACTACAATGGTGGAAAGTGATTCTAAACTAAAAAGGGTTCTTCTTTTTGGAATCGGAGAATGAAGTACGCATCAAAACGACAGAGTGAAATAGCCACGGGGAATGAACTGGTCTTGAAAATAAATAGAACGCAGGCGTTTTTTCGCATGGCGCGTGGTCGGATCATAAAAAGGGAGATTTAGCAGCGTTGGATTTGTAGACGCATCAATTTTTAGAATGAAATTTTCGGTAATCTTTTTGCCAAGGTTTAGAATAGGATCAATTTTTAATTCGTCGTGAATACGATGGCGGTTATAATGAAAAGGCGCATCTGTTATCGTCATTAAGAACTGATTTTGAAGAACCTGCAGTCACTTCAAATGGATCATTGCTGAATTTATCCAGACCGGAATCGCATAAAGCAGTATAGGTCGGATAAGTGAGATGTAAATATTTAGTTTGCCTCTGAGAGATATTTTGCTTTTCCTGAAAATTAAAGGTGCAATTGTGAATTTGGCTTTATTAACTTTAGAAATAATGTAATGAATGTGTTTTTGAAATGTAAGGCGGCGGTCCAGTATGAGACCAAGGTATTTGTACTCAGTTACAAAAGGCACTGGTTCGTTAAAGATAAGAATTTGGTGAACATTTGGAGTGGTTCTTTTGCGGTGAAAGATGAGAACTGCACATTTGCTAGTATTAACTTTGATTTTCCATAAGCAGAGCCAAGTTTGTAGCCTATGGACATGTAGCGACACCTATTGATGGAAAATGGAATACAAATTGAACGACTTCTACTTTCACTGTTAAAAAGGGAATTTTCCCGCTAGAATGAAAACAGAATGTAGTTGGCGTTAGAAATTAAATAAAAGATGTTGTAAATGTGAAAATTGATTATCGTCTTTTATTTTGCCGTCTGGATTTTAATAACACTACGCAACCTTTACAAAGCCGCCACATACTTGATGACCCGTGAATTGTTTGCAAACCGTGGCCGCCACAGACAAAAGATTGAAGTCTAAAATAGAGAGTGTATTCGTGGAAGTGCTGTGTAATGATTGCGGTATCGTCTGCGTGCATGGCTGTGAGAATATTTTCGTCTCGCGGGAAGTCATTCACGTAGATATTAAAAAGAAGCGGTGATAATAAGGATCCTTGCGGGAGTCCACATTCCATTTTTCGCGTAGTAGAAGTAGTATTAGTGACTTTAGTTTGAAACGAACGGTTTTCAAGAAAAGATTTAATAGCCAGAGTGAGCGGAAGAGGGAAATTTAGTTTTTTGAGTTTGAAGATTAAACCGGTATGCCAAATATTGTCAAACGCTTTCGCGATGTCAAGAAATAATACACCGGTTAAACTTCGTTTGCTGAAGCCATGATTTATTAACTCAGTGACCCTGAACAGCTGATGTGTGGTGCTTAAATTTTGTCTGAAGCCGAATTGTTCGGGGATTAAAATATTGCTGTTGTCACAAAATTCTTTAATCCGATTTAAGATCGCGAATTCGTAAATCTTGCTGAGGTTACTAAGGAGAGAAATTGGCCTGTAGTTGACTGGTAAAGAAGGACTTGTGCCTGGTTTATGGATGGGAGTAATAATGGCGATTTTCCAAGCCTCGGGGAAGTAAGAAATATTAAGCATATCGTTGAGAATGACGATTAACCAATAGATGAATTTTAACGGAAGATGATTGATCATATTATTGTTAATTTTATCAAAGCCTGCATCTTTTTTGGTACTTAAGTTTTTAAAAAGTTAACTATTTCCTGTGCGGAGATGCAGAAGTTATAGTTGACATGCGGAGTATTAAGGTATTTATCGGTTTCGGAACTTATAAGATTGTTTGTGAATGGATGGCTCATATTGGGATTTTGCTCAAATTGGAGCTTCCAGCAGTCGGCGATTGCCTTGGCCTTCTTATCAACAAAAGGTTAAGAAAATACAGGTCTTTGGATTACCAAATGGTCAATATATTCCCTAACTTTAATCATTAAAATATTGGGGAGGGGGGGATAGAATTTCAAGCACATTTTTACTTTCATTTTATATATAATTTTCACTTTATTGCACTGGATTTTAGTATTTTAAAAGTTGAATGATGGAGTTTGTAGAAAAATTGAGGGTGATACAAAGAAAGCAATTAAATTTGCATGAGCACAAAAAAAAAAAAAAAACCTACACACACACAAAACATTTTAAATAATGAAAAAGGTTTTTAAAAAAAATTGTGTTAGTTAGCCTGTGCAGTTAATTAATCTTCTAACACAGAAACAGATTAATGGCAGTTAGACTAATGTAGTTTCTATACAATTTTTCTTAGATCAAAATACATTCCTTTCGAATTTTAGACATGATGCTAATTCACTGTACATTATTTAAAGAGTAAAAAAAAACAAAATAAGTTATTTAATTACTATTTAGATGAGAATAAAAGCAATGCCTGGATAAAAAATAAATTATTAGCCTAGTAAAAATAAATCTGTACGAAATATATCAAAAATAAATATGCTCTATGAACTAAAGAATCAACACAATAAATAGATTACTTACTAATTTTCACAGAGATAATTTAAGACAGAAAGAGCAAGAGCAAAAAAATTTCCAACTTGACATTTAAATTATTTTAGATGAGCAATATGCTTAAAAATAATCTGTTATGGTAATAATGATTGGTGCTATAAATTGCAGCACATATACCAATATGGAGATATCAGTGTGTACACAGTTTTACAATAGTTTACATTACACATAGTTTTTACAACAGTTTAAAATTACTAAAAAGTATAAAGTAAAATTACTTTACATAAAAATATAAAATAAAAAAGCAGCAAAAATTAAGCTGATTATGATTGATTAATTACAGTTAAATGATTACAGACGATTTGTTTCAAAATAAAATTCTATACACTAATAAAAAATTTAAAAAAAAAAAAAATAAAAGTATTAACTTTATGTAAATTCAAAATAAAAACAAATTGCTTTTATAAAGGCAAAAATTGAAAGCAAAAATGCTGTGAAAGTCACCTATATAAGCACATTAAAATTTACAAAGAACAAAAGGTTTCAGTGACAGAGTTTTTACTTTATTTTCTAGTTATGTTATACAAATAAAAAATAGATAAAATGGGCACAGAACTTTTTAAGCAAAGTGCTGTATTTCTTTTTAATTAAATGAAAAGGCAATTAATTGGTAGACAAAAAAATGTTCTGAGTAAATAATTGTATATTGAAAGATATTATAAAACAATTCAAAGGGAAACTTAACATACTCACTAACAAAAATAGGAGAAAAATGGAAACCGACAAAAAACTTTAAGACAGGAATCGGTACTTGAGGCAAAAATTAATGAAAATATAGTACACATGGCAGTGACAGATAAACAATTTTGCCAGAATATTAAGTGTCAATATAGTTTTAATAGGAATACCAAAGATCAACTGCCCTAGATAAAAATTTAAAACGATTAAGAAATGTACATACTTAATGTGCTTACACACATTCTTAACTTGTGTATACATAAATATTTGACAAAGTATTTTGTCATTCTAGTAACTACAAAATTAAAATTCATTCATGGAATATTTACTTAATTAAATATTCTTATACTAATAAAAAACACAGCAAAAAAGAAAAACTAATACTGTACAATGATAGTTAAACAAGTAGTGGCAAGCTACTCTATGGCAAGAAAATACACATGAGCCTGCCTTACTGTTTAAAAACATTTCTGATATTGTGTTGCTTCCCGATTTAGATCTTTCCTTCAAAAAATCTTTATGAAATTGAATACAAATGAATTTCTAACAGAAAAATTAAATTAAGGAATTATTTTTTATTCCAATCTTAATAGTGAATTTACAGATATTAATACTTATCTTTGCTTAATGTATTTAAATAAATATAGTTATCAAGACTGAAAAAATTTCATTATTACAATCAAATGGACACCATATTAGGTTAATAAAATAATATAATTAAATTTTTTAAAAAAATAATATAGCAATAAAATATGCAACAAAAATTTTAAAAATTAGAAATCAAATTTCTTGAAGAATTTCAAGAAATTTGATTATATTCTTTATTAAAAATCTATGACATCTAAAATGTATCATACTTAATATGATAATTAAAATAGTAAAAATCAGAAGCAAGCTAAACCATAAAATATTCATACAATTTTAAGACATAGAAGAAAAACATGTAAACATTACATATATTACAGAAGATTATTAGCTTAACTGCAGTGGAATTTTAAAAAGCTATTCCATACACATTCCTTTCATATAGCTGCATTGTTAACAAATAACATTTAAATTTATGGAGCAGTATTACAAAACTTTATTCTAAAAACTGACACATTTAAAAGTTTAATTTCATTGACTTCTTTATTCCTTAATGAATTCTTTTGTGATTCAATAAACCACGCTTTCCAGCAAATTCTTTAAAACAAATATCACAGTAAAAAGTAGTACATTTATGAGACTCTCTGTGATAACAATAGAATAAAGCATCAGTGAACTCCTTTCCACAACACTTCCAAACTTTAGGGTTTGGATTCTTCGTACTTTTCAAGCTTGAATTCTTCTTAACAATTTTTTTCTTCATTTTGACAGGCTTTGTAAATTCAGTAGAATTCTTAATCTTTGAAGATTTTTGTACTAGCTTTTCTTCAGAGGCTGATTCAGCCACAATGTTTTCTTCCAAATTTACAGAGGATACATTGAAATTAGAAGTACTTGGAATACCTTTTAAATCCTCTTTAGACAACTTTAGAGGAACCGTCACAAGAATGCCTCCACAAGTTCCATCCTCTAAAACATATGGCGCAACTTTGATAATAGGTTCTTGAAGAGATTTTTCTGCATTTTTTAAATCTTTTGACTCTTTGGTTTGAGGGAGCTTGCTTTCCTCGAGGCTTACTAAACCAGGTATGGCATTACATTCAGCAGCAAGTGTACTGTCCAAATCTACATTAGGAGGGTAAATCTTTTCCTTGCAAAAAGTAGTTTGAGTAACAACAAAATGGCCAGACTCTTGATCCCCAGTACAGTTCCATTCAGTTCGAGCAGGAATGCCTATATCTTGAGCAATCATCAGATTGGAGATGTCCTGGCCTTGAGCACAAGTTGGTATGATACGAGAGACAATCGTAAAGGTTGACATCTTTAAGCAAACTGAATTGGAGTTAGATGAAAGCCTGTATTTCAAATACATAAAGATCAAAATTTAAAAAATGACAACAATATATTTTTTTTTGTAGCTTTCATTGATTTAAAGAAAATAAGTTGAAATAATTATAATTCCCACACAGAATAATTATTTGATTTCTGTAAATTTTGATCAAAAATAAACTTTAAAAATACTTAAAACTGTTACATTTCATCTCAGTTTTCAACAATTATATTATCTGCATTGAAGGCAATCATAGCAATATTAATGTAAAGTTGGTCTATTTTTTTGAAACAGAGGTATTCCAATAAACCTAAGTTAAATTAAATTTATTTTAATTCTAGTAATTAAATATTAGTTATGAATGATTATTATTTATTAGTAATAAAATTGATTCAGTAAATTCAATAAATAAATAGAGTGAGTTGATATTGATGTGGTCCACATACTGGTTAAATAAGAGAATCCCAATAATGAGATAGTTTCTGTCACTTTTGTTATATGATTTGGTAATACAAATCAATTATTTGATTGCAGTTAATTTTAATTTGATAATAGAAGATGAGGTGCATAGGGATACTTTTTCACTTCAGCCATTATGCTATTCATTGTTTTCTAATATTTTATAAGCACTCTGGTGTAGCATTAAAAACAAAAGATAAAATAATTCAATCATAACTTAAGCAAAAATTTCATAATGTGTTGCTGGCATGGATCCCATTATAACAGCACTAAAATGCCAAAAGGATACATTAAGACAAAAATCTTTTTATATACATTCTCAAATACAGGGTGCTTCATATTGAATGGGACAAAAAGAATAGCAGAGTACAAATACTGTAATTGATTTATTTATTTGCTGAAATAATTAATTCTGAAACAGCAATTATACAGGTAATAGCTGGTGACAGTGAAAAATCATCCGATTACAATACAGCAGTTAGAGGCACTGTTAATCAAAATGGCACCATCCATGCAGAAGAAAGCGTACTGTATTTTGGAAAACACCAAAACATATCGTTTATTATAGTTCAAAGACATTCTTGTACGAAATTTGGTAAAGAACCACCTCAGCATCACAGCATCGAATGGTGGGTGAAACAGTTTCATGAGACGTTTTTAAGAAGTTCAACAAAATCAACGCATTGTTTGAGTTCTGAACTCAATGTGCTCCATACAACGGTGTGGCGTACGTTAAGGAAACGTCTACACTTCCAGCCATACACCTTTCAGAAGGAAACACGTTAAAACCTTCCGACAAACAGTTGTCTAAAGCTTTCTGTGAGAATTTGCAAGATAAGCTGGAGGTAAATGAATTCACATATAGACTTGTGCTCGCGTTTCTGGCAAAGTTAATCACCATAATTTACAATTTTGATGCACAAAAAACCTACATGGAGTAATGGAACATCAGCTTGATTCTCCAAAGGTGAGCGTTAACTGAATCATTTGTTTCTTGGTTCAGTTGCGATTTGGTCCTTTTTTTTTTTTTTTTTCTCTTTGTAGAAAAACCGATTAACTTTTCATTTACCAACATATGCTATCTGAGTGGTTGTTCCCTCAGTTAAAGAAAGCGGTTTCTGGCTTCATTCTGCAGCAAGATAGGGCACCACCACATTGGCACCAGATCTAATCCCTTGTGATATTTTCCTATGGTGTTTTTCAATGACAAAGTTTCCATGCCTCCATTTCCCCAGGACTTACAGCAACTGATATTTGCCATGTCACCACAGGGGCACAACTAGAACTTTCTTTTTGTTTCATTCAATATGAAACATCCTGTATTCAACTTAAAAGATTAGAGATACATAGAGAAAAAAAATCTTAAAATGGCTTATGTTTATGAAATAATTTGTTAATGAAACAATTATTAAACAAATTATGAATGCAGAAATTAAATGGTTATTAAAATAAATATTCACAGTATATTTGCAGTCATATTTAACATCCTAACCACACATTTATGAAAAATTTTAATATTGTATGGAATTGTGTTGATAAGTCATTAGTGATGGGAGTTTAATATAATGTTTTCTGCAAAAATATTTTGAAGTACATTTTCGATTACTGGAAAATAAAGTTCTATGCTTTACTCTTTCTTCTAAGAAGGAACAAAATCTCTTTACTTTTCTATTTTTTTCAATTTGACAAAAAAATAATGCAAAGTTTTAGGGCCAACAAAAATTTTATAAAAAACACTTTAATAGAACAAAATGTGTGCACTTCCAACCATTAATGAGTGTTTGACATGCATCAATGTCAATATCTGAGATTAATGCAATATTATTATTCACATTATGATCAGAAACAGACGTATCAGTTATGGTATATCTGTGGGGAAAAATATACTCCAAAAAATCTCCACATCTGGATTACTGAATTAAAATTGTCACAAATTGTAGTTTTCTAATTGAGAAAAGATTAAAAAAATTACAAAAGAAAAAAAAATTTTTTTTTTTTAATTAAAAACAAAATAAAGCTCATACAGTTAGGGCTCAGCTCCACGATTCCCAAAAAATTCAGTACTGTGTTGGCAAGTTAGTTAATATTTCTGCAATTGATGGCTAAAACCACTGGATGGTGCAGTCACTCTGGAAATATTTAAAGAAATAAAAATAATTAGAAGAGATATAAGGTTCGGAATTGAACCATCAACCTCTTGGCTGGAGTTCAATTTCTTACTCTGGTATCTCTTAGACAATTAATTTAAACTATTGAATTTAAAACAAGAAGAAAATGGAATTAAAATTAATAATTAATAAATAAAGTTATTCAATTAAAAATATAAAATAAAGTCATCATCTAGAAATTTTTTAAGGCGCTCATCATAGCAAAAAGAGAAATTTAAAAGTCAAAGCCAAAAAGATAGCTCCTCAAATTTAGAATTTCAGTTATTTGGTTGCTTATAAATCTTTTGAGACATGGAAATGACTGTTGGACCATTTCATAAATTGCACATTACCTCCTTTTGGAGCTAGCAACCCCAGGAGGGTAAAAGCAATTTTTTAAATAGCTTTATGGCAACTTTGAGGGTATTTCATGAGAAAATGATTAGAAATTTTGAGAAAATCATCCATAACAGGATCAAAACATAGATCTTAGCCGAGTTGTTTCCTACAAACAAATTACAGTGCATTAACTATACTGGCTATCTGCCTATTCTGAAAAATTCCAAAGGTTTTGCATTGAGGACAACAATACAAGAAAATTGGTCTTAAGATCAACTTGTAAAGCAAAAGCTTGTATCTGATCACTAGCCTGCTCTTTCGAGAAATTAGCATTTGAAAATGATTAATACTTCTATCTGAATTTATTATTAACATATGTACAAAAATATAACTCTAATATATCTATTATACTCCCATTCAAAGAGAATGGAGTACAATGGGACTGTATTTATGTGCCTCATTTCTAACATACACTTAGAATTAATTGTCCAGAACACGTAGAATTACAATTTATATTGAAAAAAAAAATTTAATTGTTTATAGGCATATGGTACTTTTCTCAAATTACTGTTTCCATATTAAATGAAACAACTACATTTGCAAAGTTATGAAAAATAGTTTTTAAATCACGCAATCAATTTTTGTAACTCATATATAGCAGTCTTTAATCAGTTGAAATCATAGATACAAACCTAACCAAAAGAGGCTAACTAATATGATTTTTCATAAACCATTTATTTTACAATAATTGAGAAATTATACTTATAGCATATGTCCTAATGTGCCAAATTTTTCTCTTTTCTCCTATAAACCAAATAAGAGATCAAAAGAAATACTATTCATACATAACATCATATTTAATTCCTATTTAAAATTAAAAGACCCAACAATGTTATTATAATAAATATTTCTTACTATTTATGTGAAAGATATTTCAGCCCTCTTAATTATATTAAAATAGAATATATATAATAGATAAATCAATCTTAATAATATATAATAGATAAATTGAAAGCCATGAAAATTTCCTACAATTTTTTAGACATTAAACATTTTGGAAGAAATAACATTTGAAAGAAAAGGGTACTAATATGCTCACATGAATGAATCAAAAGAAAAATTCACAGAATATAAATAATATAAATTAAAAACTAATAAAAAAAAAACCCTAAACCTAACTAAACTCTGTCAATAAACTCAATATATTAGTTTTTCTTTTATAAGCAACATTGCCTAGATCACTTACCTAAAATCATCAATTTCATTTCATAAATAATTATAATTTTCAAGAAATATGGAAGTTAAAACTCTCATTTTAACACGAAAGTTACTTATTGAAATATTTGTTTTTTCTAAAAGTAAAATCAAAAACAAATATTCAAAAAAAAAAAAAAAATTAGGTATTAGAAAATTTTATTATTTTTTTTTTCTTATCACTGACAAATTTACAAAATAGAAATTTATTCTTCACATCTTTGCATAAAAGCTGGATTTTTTTGTTTAACTTAATAAAAAAGAATCTTCATTTTCTTTTTTCAAACAAAGTTTTGAAATTTTCAAGTTAACTATGAGTACAAAATTATTGGTCTTGAAAATACATCATTGCTTTTTCTATTAATCAATTTAATAACTTTTAAAATAACCTTTATTAACCACAAAATTATATTTGCAAACACTACTATCACCACAGTGCTAATCATTCATTGATTGAAATTTTTCTTTAGATATCGAGTTTTCACTGAATTTCTAAAGCATACAAAATGAATTCATTACGAATAGTTATATTTACTGACATGATAAATACCTTAAAAATTACATAAAATATTTTTAAATTATATTTTACTCAGATGTAGGAGAATAAGAAAATTAAAAAGGTTTAAAGTTCAGCAATATAAAACCTCACTGAAACAGGACAAATAATCATTCTCTTGAATCAACTGGAACTTAATGTTTCTTTTAATATATCTCAACATCTTCAAAAATAATAATAATTGCAAACAAATATGAATTTTTTTACATCTTCAATATATATAACAATTTATAATTTTATTATGACAATTAGTCACAGATTACACAAAAAGTTAAAAAACTACATGTTAAAAAGAAAGTATAGTTTAAGAAATAATAGTTACTTTTATTGAAATTAACTATATTTTAGTAAATGTTATAGTTTATTTGAATGCATTAGAGCAATTTCATTCAGTTTTTTTCAATGTATTATTCATTGAGATTATTAATAGTTAATTAACTGTTATTAATAATCAAAGTCGAATAAGTGAAAGAAAAACAATCAGGAACTTGATGTCAAAGAGGTTTTATTAGTTACAAATAGGTATAAATTAATAAATATCATTCTTTGTTCACTTAAATAAACATAAGAAATAAGAGGGAAGTGTATTTTAATAAAATTGTGAATTAATGCAAAAATGTAATAATATTCTTTGTATTTTTATTTCTATACACACAAGAAATATGAAAAAAATGTAATAACATTATAAATTAATATAAAATTTTTGCAAAAAGTACTAGAAAAAAATGCCTACCTGTCTTCAATTATGGGTACCAATGTCCTTTGTTCGAATTTTTATTCCTTGTAACTTTTAAAACTTATACACTGAAAGATAAAAATTCCAGAGAATCTTTATTTTTTATATAGTGATTAAACAGAATTTTATGTGCAAATTCTTTAAAATTCCTTTTAATTAAGTAAAAGCTGCATTTTTACAGTAAAGTTGCTGTGTGACCAACAGAAATGATGTCATAGATCCTAAGCGGATGAGGATTTGTTCACTCTATCCTAACTCTCATTGGATACTTGGATTAGATAGAGATGCTTGGGCGCGAAGCAGCCTACAGCTCCTTCGTTGTTAGATGTTGAAACATACCGGTGGTCTCATGCTTTTTTGAGTTAATAAGAAAAAAAAGAGATAATTAAATGATTTTTAAAAAGATTTATTTATTTAATAAAATTATAAATTGAAAAATAAAAATTTCGAAATAAAAAAAAAAATGGAGTGTAGACGTTTGTGGCGGCTTTGTAAAGGTTGCGTAGTGTTATTAAAATCCAGACGGCAAAATAAAAGACGATAATCAATTTTCACATTTACATCTTTATTCCATTTCTTCTAAAGCCAACTACGTAATACCAACAAAGTTCTGTTTTCATTCTAGCGGGGGAAATTCCCTTTTTAACAGTGAAAGTAGAAGTCGTTCAATGTGTATTTCATTTTCCATCAATAGGTGTCGCTACATCACTCCCCTACCAGTAACAAAGTTACGTTACTTCGAAAATGGTAGAAGAATTAATATATCTATACAAATAATGGCGAACAAAAACACATTGATACAAATTTAAATTGTACAAAATAATTACAAATACAGTTACATATAAACATTTACATACAATAAATCAAGTTAATTTTTAAAATGGACATGGACGAATTATAATTTTGAAGAAAAGTCAATAATGTCATTGAAACGAACAGGAAGTTTTACTTGTCTTCCACAACGTGTTGTTGTGTTTGGTTGTGCAACTTGCTGACTTGGTATAAATGTTTGCTCACTCGGCACAGATGTATGATCATTTGATGACGTTGGATTCAGATGTTCATTAGGTTGTAACACATATGCCGGTTTTAATCTATCCACGGAAATATTAACTTGTTTATTTTTAATTGATAGAAGAAAGTTTTTAGGGGATCTTTCCAATACCAAATAGGGTCCTTCATATGGGGGCTCTAAAGGTTTTTAACTCTGTCAATTCGCAGAAACACATGTGAGCATGTGTACAAATCTTTGGAATGAAGATTTTTTGTTGACATTTGTTGTTGGATTGGTATGGTTTTAAGTCGGCCATCTGTTTTCGGAGATTGCTTACAAAATTATCATCAGATATTGGCAATCTGGATTCTTCAAAGAATTCGCCTGGTAATTTAATAGTTTTGCCATAAACCATTTCAGCTATTGTATACTTGCAGTCCTCATGTAGAGCAGCTCGCAAACCCATAAGAACCGTTGGTAATGTGTCCGTCCAACGAACGTTGTTATGACATCTAATAGCTGTTTTCAAGGTACGGTGAAGACGTTCAACTTTTCCATTACTCTGAGGATGGTAAGAAGACGTATGGTTTACTTTAATACCACATAGCGAAGCTAAACTTCGAAATAGTTCTGAAATAAATTGAGTGCCTCTGTCAGTAATAACACAAGTAGGTACACCAAATCGGGTAATCAATGCTCATAAAAAGCTTTTGCTATACTTTCTGCAGTGATATTTGATAACGGTACCACTTCCATCCAAGAGGTAAACCGATCAATACACGTCAAGCAGTATGTGTATCCATTAGAAGGTGAATAAGGTCCAATTAAATGTATATGAACGACACTAAATCTCTCATCTGGTGCTTGAAATTGTGATTATTCTGATTTGGTATGTTTAGTTATTTTATTTTTCTGACAGTTGATACAAGTTTGAGTCCACTGTTTAACATCTTTTTCATATTTGGCCAAATGAATCTTTTAGTTATTTCTTTTACAGTAGTTCGAATTCCAGAATGAGCTAAACTGTGAATTATATTAAATATTGTCGTTCGAAAATTTTTGGTATGAATGGTCTGATACTGGAAATAGAGGTATCACAATGCAAGAGCTTTCCTGATGGCAATTGGTGTTCTTTGAAATGTAATGATTTGGAATGTAATTTCAATTGTTGTAGTTCATCATCATTAATTTGTGCATCTGCTATCAAGTCATAATCAACAATAGGTGAATCGATGTTCTCAATTCTAGACAGTCTGTCTGCTACCACATTGTGTCGACCACTGATATGGTATAGGTTAGTAGAGAATTGTGAGATATATTGTAGGTGTCTTAGTTGTCTGGGGGAGGCTTTATCATTGTTTTGCTTGAAAGCAAATATTAACGGTTTATGATCAGTATAAATATCGAAATCTCGACCTTCAAGTAAATGCTTAAAATGTTTAATGGATAAATATATACCCAAAAGTTCACGGTTGTAAACGCTGTAATTTTTCTGAGCATCATTAAGTTTTTAGAAAAAAATGCAATTGGCTTCCATCCATTTGGTTCTTTTTGTTGAATAACTGATCCAATAGCCCAATCAGATGCATCTGTGAGAAGTGCCAGAGGGTAATCTGAATTGGGATATGCCATTAACGCTATTTGAGCAACGTCTTGTTTTGCATTTTCAAAACTTTGTCTAGTTTCATCGGTCCATGGTATTTGGCGTCGATCTTTTTTTTTTGTAGATCCTTTCAAAAGTTCATGTAGAGGGCTTGAGTTTTTGCGGCTTATTTACATAATTACAATAAAAATTGATCATTCCTAAGAAGGAACGTAATTCGTGCATAGTTTCTGGCAATGGATATTCTATGATAGCTTCGATCTTTTGAGGTTGAGGTTGTGAGCCTTCCGCAGATATTTGATAGCCTAAAAAATCTATTACAGGTACTCCCAAAACTGATTTGCTAACATTAATCCGTAGACCACATTTATCTAAGCGCTGGAAAACTATTTTTAAGATGTGGACGATCTTCTTCCTCGCAAGAAGAGGCGATCAACACATCATCTAAGTATGGAAACACAAAGTCTAGACCATAAAGAACTTCATTTATAAACCTTTGAAATGTTGCAGGAGCATTTTTGAGACCAAAACTCATCACATTGAATTGATAAAGTCCAAAAGATGTGATGATGGCAGTTTTGCCTTATCTTCATCTGCTACAGGAATGTGATAATATGCTTTAGTAATGTCAATTTTAGAAAATATAGTTTTATTAGTTAAAATATGTTGAAAATCCTGGATTCGAGGTATGTTATATCGATCAGGTATAGTTAAATCATTCAATCTTCTATAATCACCACACGGACGAAAAGAACCATCTTTCTTTGTTACTATATGTAATGGGCTTGCCCATTCTGAGCTAGATGGACTAATAATGTTATTGTCTAGCATATATTTAAATTGTCTTTTAGCTATTTCCATCCGTTTTGGATCTAATTGTCTTGCTTTGCAATTTATAGGTTGTCCTTTAGTTATAATATGATGTTTTACATTATGTTTAACATTTGAAACAAGAAAATTTGGTTTTGTTATATTGGGATACATAGAAAATAAATCAGAATATTTACATAAGCTGCTCGTTGTATGTACACTTTCATTAATAGAGATGGGGGCAATGTCACCATAAACTGCAAGGTTATTACACCATCAATTAATCTTTTATGCTTGATATCAATCAATAAATTGAACTTATTTAAAAAATCTGCACCTAGTATAGGTTTACTAATTTTAGCCACAATAAACGGGAATTGAAATTCTCGGCGCAAACCTAGATCAAGATTTAAAATTTCTGTACCAAAAGTATCGATTGCAGTATTATTAGCAGCATATAATTTATAGTCACTAATAAATTTGTGTTTAGAAGTATAAGGAATAAAACTTACGTCCGCTCCACTGTCAACCAAAAAGCGTAAACCCGTTTTTGTCGTTGACAAATAGACGGTATTGACGGCAATGTTTTGTATTTTCAGCAGCAGAGTCTGCCGTTAATTCTGTTGCTGATTCTGGTTTTCCGAAGGATTATTTTTTCCATACACATGGAGCTTGGCATTTATCAGGAAAACATTTTTCTCGAAAATGAAAATGGTAATAACAGTATTTGCCAGAAGGATTATAATAGCGATTGCGAGACTTACTTCGATGAGAAGAAGAGTATCGACCTCTATGTCTTGATTGGGAACGAGAGTTCCTTGTGACACTCAGTTTTGCAAGTTTATTATCCAAAGATGCAATTTGTTGTTGTAACGCAGTTATGGCATGTGATTCTGATGAAACATTATTGCTTACGCAGTAAAGTTCTTGTTTTGGTTGCATTTCAAGAATATGATCCGCCATTAATGCCAGTTTCTCAATTTCTTCGTCACAAACTAGTAAAATATTCTGCATGGAATCAGGCATTTTTGTAGAAATAACGTTGTTAGCACCTTATCAGTAATTCCATCAGTAGCCAGGTTTCTCATTTTTTGTAAAAGTTGACTGGGTTTAAGATCTCCCAAGTCAAGTCCTGTAAGTAGTCTCTGAAGACGCTTATTTTCGCTTTCTTTAAAAGTATTCAGCAAACGTTCTTTTGCAGCGGTATATTTTGTTCTATTATCATCACTTATAATGTCCCACAAACTTTCAACAAATTTCGGTTCTAATTGCGAAACTAAGTAGTTGAATTTTGTATCCTCGGCTGTTATTCCACAAATTGAAAACTGTGCTTCAACTTGAAAGAACCATATTTCTGGTTTTTCTGCCCATAAAGGAGGTATTTTGACACTTACCCGCGCTACTTCGTCTTTTTTCGCCGATCCATTTGTTTCAGTCATTTTGTAAATAAATCACAGTTTGCAAACAATTCACGGGTCACCAAGTATGTGGCGGCTTTGTAAAGGTTGCGTAGTGTTATTAAAATCCATACGGCAAAATAAAAGACGATAATCAATTTTCACATTTACATCTTTATTCCATTTCTTCTAAAGCCAACTACGTAATACCAACAAAGTTCTGTTTTCATTCTAGCGGGGAAATTCCCTTTTTTAACAGTGAAAGTAGAAGTCGTTCAATGTGTATTTCATTTTCCATCAATAGGTGTCGCTACACGTTGATGAAATCAGTTGCATTTAATCAAAAAATAAAACAGAATGAGCAAAGGTCAAATTAGAAGAAAAAATAGCTTAGCAGAAAAGTGAACCTTTTTTCATCTAGACAGTTGTGGGTAATAAATCAGTCAGAGCATGATAAATGGATAAACGAAGGATTTGTGCGTGGAACGTGGAGAGGAGCAATGCGTGGGCGTAGCGCAATTGAAAGGAAAAAATCGTCAGGATGAGGAATTAATTTAAAATATTTAGAACAGTGCGAGGTCTTTTGCTATGTTTGCGGAAAGAAATATCATAATCGTAATTTTGTAGGATATTTAAAACAGGGTTATTGTATATTTGTTAGATTGGGAGAGAAGTCTATATTTATTATTTTGCATATCATCATACAATTTAGTAGAAATTTTGTGAAAAAAATTACCTTAAACTTGGAATCAAGAGAGCGCGTCTAATATCGTCATTATGAAAGTACCAGGGTGAATTCATTAACATTCTAAGAGTTTTGTTCTCAAGCCTTTGAATAATTTCAAAATTAGTAAATGCAACAGAACCCCAAACTGGGCTTGCATAAGTTAATACTGGGGGAAAATAAGAGAGATATATTAGTATTTTGAGATTAAGAAGTAAAGCAGAGTTTCTATTGATTAAAGGATAGAGAATTCTAAATTGAGTATTGAATTTATTTCTAAGATTGTAGATATGCGATTTGTAGTTAAGTTTACTATCAAGAATAATTCCTAAGTACTTAGTTTCTTCAGACCAGGCGATATAATTTTTATAGATTTTAATATTAGGAGGGTTATAGGAATTTTGCAAGTGAAAATAACTGTTTCAGTCTCGTCTACATTTAATTTTATCACCTGAATGAATTTCACGAATTGAGGAATCAGTATTCTCTACTGTGACAACAAAGTGCCTGCCTGAAAGATTGTTACAAATTACTTGAATTATTAAATAAGGAGAGAAATCATAATAAATTAGTTTGTAAATCAATCCATTTACCCAAATTCTATCAAAAGCCTTAGCCACATCAAGAAAAATTGCAGTAGTTTCATATTTCCAGGAAAATCCTTCAGCAATAGTTTCTGTAAGATAGAACTGATGAGTTGTAGAAAGTGTTTTGGTAAATTCAAATTGCTGTGGGATGAGAAGGTTCTTTTGATTTCATTCACTTTTAAGGAGATTCAGGATGACATTTTCAATTAATTTACTAATTGAATAGAATTAAAGAAATTAGTCTGTAATTAATAGGAGAAGTATAATGTTTTCCAGATTTATGAATTGGAAGAATTCTAGATGTTTCCAAGGTTTATGATAGTATCCAACATAAAGAACAGAATCAGTAATTTTACAAATCTCAAGTAATATTTTGAAAGGGAGGTTTTTAACATTTTATTAATAATTTACCTATGCTGGGAGTTTTGTTAATTTTCAGAGAGGACATGCAATTAATAATGAAAGATGCTTTAGTGGTAAGACTTTCAGAAGTTTGATAAGTAGTGATAGTAAACTCAACGAGATTTTCAGTACCATGTTGTTTCTGAAGGCTGTTAGTTAAAACCTCAGCTTTTTGACTGTCAGTAGTGGCCAGCAAATTGTTAGAGCCTAGGGTTCTCATGTGAGTACGTTTATGTTTAAAAGCCCTGCTGTAAGACCAGAAAGAACCATCTTCACAGTTTACAGGCGTTTATCCCAAGTTTCATGATTATAAAGAGCAATAGCTCGTCTCAGTAAAGCCTGCAGTGATTATAATTAGTCTTACTTCGCGGATCACGAAAGATTTGCCAGGATTTAAGTGCATGATTATGATTAGTGATTAAGGTTTTAATGCGCAGAGGAAGATAATTACGGTTGTTAGTAATAATTTGTTTCGAGGTTGCATTGTAAGTATCAGTAATTGTTTTAGCCAGATTTTCTGTAGTGTTATCAATTTCAGTAGCATTATTAAGTTTATGAGCAGAACAATTAAAATTAGAGTCAATTAAAGAAGGAAAGTTAGTCCAATAAGTTCTAGCATTGCTGTTAATAGATATAGTAGGATAGGAAAGTTTAAATTTAATAATTACAGCATTATGATCTGATGAAAGCTCATTAAGAGAGAAAATGGTGTAGTTAAAGTGAAAATTTTTCGTGACTGCAAGGTCAACGGTGGAGGCAGAATAATTATTAAATCTTGTAGGATAGTTATGAGCTATAATATCAAAATCAGAGTTATGAGCCTAAGCAGCTAATTGTTTACCAGCATTATTTCTATTATAATAACCCCACTGAGTATGCCTAGCATTAAAATCCCCAGTCAAAATGGTGCTACTACTATAGGAAAAAAGGACATTTAAATCATGAATGAAATTAGAGGAAGCAACATTATTCGGAACATAAATAGATGCAAACTTCAGAGAAGAAAAATTTGGAAAATTGAGAGATACAACAGTAGTTTTAATTGCATGGAGAATTGGAGAGGGAACATGAGCATGTGGAATACTATTCTTAATTAAAATACCATTGCCATCAGAGACAAGACTCCGTGGTCCGTCATTACGATAGAAAATGTAACCAGAAAAATTAGGAGAGTAATCAAATTTTAAAAGCGTTTCCTGAAGAAAAGCGTTTTCTGCGTTACCCGGATTATAATTATTAAGAAAATCTTTAAATTTCAAAAGCACATTTTTAAACTACAAGCATTCCAGCAGTAAATGTAAAGCCCAGTAGTTGATTGAACCATTACGAAGTATTTGGAAGAGATTGAGGCCAGGCCATTATCTGCTTTATTTTGAGCAGTACTTACTTTTAGAATAAGGCCATCAAAGCCAGACAGATTAGTAAATATAGAGATAAATTCTCTCATGAGGTAGCTAGTTTTTGAAAAATTTGGATGTCATCAACACTTATTAATGAATTCAATTGGCTATGAGAATTGAGGATTTGATTTAGAAGATTATGCACACGGATATTAGTAGTTTGAGGGTGTAATTTCCGAGTGTTGTAGCGAAACTTAAATTAGCAGAAACCTGCTTGGTAGAATTAAATTTTGGAACAGTTGCTTGTCTATTGGAAATTACATTTATTTTTGGGAATTTTTTACAACCCCTCCATGCGACAAGATCCCCTTTTTCACAACAGTTAATGCACGTAGTTGTTTCAATCTTTTCTTTGGTGTTGCATTCTTTATGCGAGTATTCGAGACCATATTTTAAGCAATGTGCTTTAAAACCACAATTAATTGAGTTGTGGTGGAAAAAATTACAGATGTAAATTGCTGTAGTGTTATAGATCGTTTATTTTCAGTTACAATAGTTAGGCATAGAAGTCTATTGAGTTTAAATATCTTATTTTTCTCAATTCTAATGATAGTTATTTGTCATATTGTCAAGAGTTGCTTAGTTTTGGTTTTAATTAGTTGCACAACTTTTTCTACCACAAATCCTTTTTCAAAGAGTACAGTTTTGATTTCCTCCTCATGACAATTTTTGAGCAACGCCTTAATTTCTACTTTCAGTGGTCTTTGAGTAAGTGCAAACTTTTTGTTAATATAAAAGACGCCAAAAGGCGCCACCAACAAGGGATGTAACTCCGTACGAGGGTGTAGTCCCGTGCGGGGACTCCAATGTAAGAGCAAGGAAGGTAAGCAATGGGGTTGGCGATGGCTCAAAGAAATATGTGTAATATATCAATAAATATACATATATAATCAACTGAGAGTCGTCTCAATTAATGTTAAGCAAAGGAAAAAGAAGCCTTGTTCCTTAAATAAGGAGCTATTTCTCGATGCTGTTCTTCGTCTGAGGCGAACATTTTTAATATTTCTTCAGCTAGTTTAATAGGGACTTTGCCTTCAAAATCTTCATCAAATCTTTTTTAAAGTTAAAGTTAAATTTTCCATAGATTTAACCATAATAGGAGGCATTTTAACAGTAGTAACATTAATATCAACATCATCTATACTACTCAATTTTTAAAATTTATTTTTCAATATTAAATTTTTAGCATTACTATTACCAATACCATTAGCATTACAAAATTTGTGCTGATTTTTTTTTTGTTAGGATATTGAAATCCATCATTACTAAGATTATTAGAAGTTAAGTGATTAGCATTACGTTTTGGTTTGAAACTTATTATTTTTAGCATGTGTAGGGTATTTAATCAAAATACATGCGCCAAGGCTACTTGACTTTTTTTCTTTGTTGAATCAGCATGTCCATCAGATACTGCCCTATCTGATGATGTCCTTGTACAACATAATGAGCTATTCCGTTCCAGCCGTGGGCAACGGCCAGTTGTGTTTCCAGCATTTTTATATCAGTCTTAGTAGTAGTAATTTCTTGACATCTTATTTATTTTTTTTTTCTTTATAAGAAATCTCATTAGAATTCTTGGAAGAATTCTAAAAGGGACCTGAAAAGGTCCGTTTCGCTCCGCGCCTTCTACTTTAATCTCAACCATTAAACGGAAACACGTCTACTCACGCCAAAACCTGTCTCCTTTTCCTATTTACTATCATCCAAAAACTTTTCACAGACAGCAAGCTGATTTGTGCTACCGTCTAGTAACACGAATCTGAATTATTTCGCCCGAACATTAGTCCCTTACCAGAAATTAGGTTACAATACGAAAAAATATGGCAGAGGAGGTTAAAACTTTTATTTTCGAATGCATTCTGCACACAATACATAAATAAATAGCAATCGATTAAGAACAAAAATATCATCAAAAATCTTTTGTACACATTTATACTTTTATAAATGTTTCAATAATTTTTTAATTAAAACTCTTCACCTAGTTTTAACAATAATATATTTTATTTTTAATCTTTGATTTTTCATTGACACAGGATTTTTGAGATATAATACTCGCTTTGCCTAGGAGGTAAGTACTATCGCTTGTTTTGCCAGGAGACAGTTCATAATTAACACATAATGTATTCAACTAGTGTATATATATTTAGAACTTTTTATTTGTTATGTTTCTTAATGATCAAAATGACCAATTATCACAGGAGGTGAACAGAATCACGTTTGGATTGCCATCACCATTTTGTAAAAATAATATTGAACTATGGTTTTCCCAGGTAGAGGTTCGTTTGCACTTTCTGGAATATTAAGCCATACGACAGAATTTTCTAGCTTTGTTACAAATATAGATGCCGAGACTTTGACTCGCTTGAGCGATATTATTTTATGTCCACCGGAAACAGATAAATATAGAAAGTTAAAAAAGGCTTGTAGAAGCACTTGCAGATTCCAAAGGAAAACTAATCGCAAAAATTAAGTTGCAATTGGAAGATAATAGGCCCTCCAGTATACTTCGACAAATGCGTGACTTAGCAAGAGATAATCCGATGATAATTTCCTAAGAAACATATGACTACAAAGATTGTCAATGAATATGCAACTGATACATTTGGCTTCAAGAGAAGCCTTACCACAGCACAAGATTCAGCGGATAAGATCCGTGAGGATACATACGAAAATTCACATATTTATGTTGTTGAAAATGTAGTAACACCGGTTACGTCGGCGACTTTTCCAGATTTACAGCAACGAATTGCACAACTGCCTTTATAAATCGAAAAACTATCTCGCGAAAGAGATCAAAATCTAGAAAAAAAATCTGCATCACATATTCTGTTTACGTATCTATTAAGGAACCAAAAGTGACCTACAACAACTCACCTTATCATAATCGCTTTGTTAATTTAGTGAAAAAGTGTAGGTAACCTTTCTTATTTTCCCTTTTGGAATATCGAGTAAACTACCACTCATGCTAACGAGATTGGTAGCAAGATCAATTTTACGAAACTTATTAACCTTCGCTGTATTTATGATCGCAATACAAAAATACAAGCAGCTATGTTTCTTGCATGCCGGAAAAAGCAAACAAACGCTATAGTTCGAATTCCTTAGAATTGTACGCTGCGAATCAGTCAAAAATGAAAACAATTGGCAAAACGATGTTGCATTTGAGTCTGGGTTTACGATGAAGCTTCAAATGACATTTCATAATTTGCATTGTCACACCCTGGGATTAAAGCATTGTGTAAACTTATACAAAGATGATTCATCTGGCCAGGAATGCTCAGGACATAGGTGATTAGGCTCGTTCCTGCATCAAATGCAGGAGTTGCAAAGTACATAAGCACACCATCAGCTCACTCCAAACCATAAATCTACCACAGACCGTTTCAGCCGTGTCCACATAGATTGAATGGGACCATTACATCCTTCGAATGGTTTTATGTACCTTCTGGCATGCATAGACAGATGCACTTGGTGGACAGAAGGTGTATTATTTACTGACATCTCAGCAGATACAGTGGCTAAAGAGTTCTATATAATGATTGGATTTCTCATTTTGGTGTTCCTGAGTTGCCTACTATAGACTAGGGAAGGAAATTCGAGTCTCAACTTTTTGCCTCCCTCACTAAGGTATTAGGTGTCCCTAAGATTCGCACCTCACCTTATCACCTAAATTCCAATGGATTGATAGAGCGATTTCATCACTCACCTAAGCAGTTCATACGTTATCATACATCAATCCACTGAGCAGACGTCTTTCCTACAGTACTGACGGGGTTACGAATATCCTTCGATGATGATCTCAACGAAACGAGACCAACGGCACATTTTTTTCCCCACCATCATTAGTAATACACTTTCTTTTTTTTCCCCACTGAAGATAGGATGATTAATGACTGTTTCTCAAAACAGCATTTTCAACTACTTAAAAATTCTTCTCCAGTGGTCATGTGTGATGGTCAATCGGTTAGAGCTCTGACCTTTGGTACCACAAGCATCAAATTCGAATCCTGGCGGTGACATGGATGTTTGTTAGTGGTTCGAATCCACTTTAAACTGGTTCCGGTGTAATTAGCCCAAAGTGTGTACAAAATGACCGTAGAGTGCCAAACCAAACCTAATGGTCATGCATCAGGAGAAACCACAAATTCCGATTTCAGAATTATCGATTACAAGAATGCTATTCTTAAGAGCGACGATTATGACGAGGGATTTTGTAGGGAGTTGTAAAACACAATTGTTAATGAGAGGAATGCGAAGAGAGACGAAGACGAACGACGTCGTAGAAATGAATTTGAATTTAAAAAATTACAAATAATGAGCAAAAGGTCGGATTAAGTGTTCAGAAACTCAAAAACTGAGGTTGGGAACAGACTCCTTGATAGAGAGGAAAACAAAACAAACTCAGTGCAATATTTGATAGAGTTAATGAAAATCGGAAAACGCTCAATGAAAATCAGGAAACGCCGAATATTAATGTGGGATTTATTTGTCTGGTAATCACCAGATAGCGACACCTTACGGTCCCTTCTCTTTGACAGAGCTGTTTACAACGTGGGGGTGTATTGAACTTTGAACTCTGACCCCACGAGAAGGGGCAAGATCACCGTAGATGAAGAAAGAAGAGGAGACGCTAGCTGGAAGAAGAACGGATGGGACGCTGCGTCGAGCAGCGAGAGAATGGACGGTGTTGTCCGTTAATTAATTGTTAATGTAAATATCATTGTAAAATATCATAATAAATGGCTTCATTTAAAGTAACGTCCCGTTACTGCGTTTTGCATGTCAAGCACCCCTAGACACCCACTTCAAAAGTTCAGCTTTGTTTAGACTGGAGGAGAAGTCTAACAAAACTGTATGTTCGGCCGGAATGCATCAGTTGAAACAGGTGTAACCCTACATAAATTGGAGTTTCGGCTGGGATGCGTCTTTTCCAAGCGGCTAAATCTACATAAATTGGGGGCTCGGCCGGGATGAATCTATTGGAAGGGGCAGAAGTCTACAAAATTGGGGGCTCTTTATAAGGATGAATTCGTTGGACTGTTGAAAGAAGCCATTTTGTTGGAAGCGTTAGAGATAGCCACCCCGGCTATAAGTCATTCTGCGAAGGAAGGTCGCCCTGGCCAAGAAGCATTGGAAGATAATCAATTCTCCGTTTTTGGCGCACACTAAGATAGCCACCCCGGCTATAGCAAGGATAAAGCGAACTTTTTTGTGTATCCGGCCACCCTGGCCAAGAAGCATTTGAAGATAAGACATTTATTTTACAATAATTTGTTTTCATTGCATGATGATATTTAATTTTAATTATTGCATTTTTGTTCTAATTCTATAAAAGTAATTGTTTTCATTGTGTTTAAATTTAAAAGGTTATTTTAGAAAGAGAATTCTATACAGTTGCTATTTTTTATTTGTTTTAAATACTTAATCATTATTTTTAATTTGGGATATTCTATGCATTTGAATCATATGTTTTTATATGTCTTTCTTTGATAAATTAATATTAACTAGTAAAAATATCTAGAAATGTTTCTGTATTTGGATAATAGAGTAGAAAGTGCTATTTGACTTAACAACTTATTGATTTAACTGATGTGTGCTATAGATTATTTTTGCTAATTGATTTTATGGAAATTGAAATGTTTTTTATTTGAATTAATAATATTTTTGTGACTTAGTATTTGTTTTGAGTTCTAAATCAAATTAAGGGTGAAGTTGATTTATTGTTATTGTTTGTTTTGAAGATATAAATTTTAGGAAATTTAAAATGGCTTATATAGCCAAGGGGTTAAAAGAGGACTTGTGCATATTGTGTAGAGAACTAGGTATATCTGCAAATCCCGATTTTAGAATTATCGATTACAAGAATGCTATTCTTAAAAGCGACAATTATGATGAGGGATTTTGTAGGGAGTTGTTAAGCACGATTATTAATGAGAGGAATGCGAAGAGAGACGAAGCCGAACGACGTCGTAAAAGTGAATTTGAATTTAAAAAATTACAAATAATGCGCAAAAGGTCGAATTACGTGTTGGGAAACTCAAACACTGAGGTTGGGAGTAGACTCCCTGATAGAGAGGAAAAACAAAACAAACACGGTTCAATATTTGATAAAATTAAGGAAAATCAGGAAACGATTAATGAAAATCAGGAAACTCAAAATATTAATGCTGCTCAAATCCCTTCTGCAATGTTTATAGAACGACACATAACAAAAGAGATTAAATTAAATAAAAGAAATGTGGTCACACTTGTCAAAACAGGTAGTTCCGTAAGTCTATTACGTGAAGATGTATGTAATGAAATGCCGTATGTTTCTAATAAAGGAGTAGTTTTGGAAGGGTTCGGAAATTCGTGGATTTCCACTAAGGGTTCTGTACAACAAGAAGTTACTATAGATGAAAATAATTTCACTTTGATATGGCATGTAGTGCCAACCGCAGAGTTACAGTTTCAGGCGGTTATAGGAGCTGATATTTTAGGTCAGGCTTCAATGAATTTCGTAAATGATAATGTGGAATTTTGTAAATACGAAACAAAGATATGTTCAAAGCAGGCATTCAAATTAAATTTGGGCAATGAGGTTAAACTGAGTCACACTAGTGACACGCTGGTAAAAAATAAACCCACAGATCTTATTTCTTCGTGTAATTCAGTTGTAACTGAAACCATTGATACATCTAGGAGAATTATGTGGAAAGACGACAAAGTGTATCCTACACATGTTAGAATGTTACCTAGAGAAGTCGTTAAACCTGAGGTCTTGAGTAGTGTTATTAAACATTTAGGATGTTCTGATCCTTATCAAGAAACCTATTTAGGAAAATCGTCTGTAGTATCTAATGGTAAAAAAAAAATTGAAGATTTGGCTGAGGGTAAATTTGGTATTACTAGAGAAGATAAGGTAGAGCTACTTAGTTTAGAAGATAAGCATGAGTTTCCACAAAAGGAAGATGTAGTTCAGTTTCAAATGGGAGTAGCGAAGGATGAATGCGCTGTTAACGTTAAAGCTGTCAGAGCAAAAATACACGGTATCGTTGATACAATTAAAGGTAATTTTGGATTTTTATCGTACGAAGCAGAAGAAGGGGAAAAGCTGTTATTTCCCAAATTTGTTAAAAGTGATGTAAAAGTAAAATCTGGGGATAAAGTAGAGAATATGGTTGTTCTTCGTAAACGTACTGGAAAATATGCTGCTCATAATGTTGTGAAGATAGGTGATGGTCGAAAACACCAGCGGTATGAGGGACCGCGTCGCTCGCGTGGTGTATCAGTCGGCGGAATACCTCGTCTTACCCACATTCAACAACCTAAATGATATGACAGATCAACGGGTTTTAAGTTGCGAGGATCCAAATACAGAGATCAAATCATTCAAAGGAAAGATTTCGGGGTAGGAAGGGAAATCCAAAGCGTACTAGAGGCATTCGAAGACGTTTTAAGGAAGGAGAGGATCCCCCTGATCCTTTTATGCAAAAATTTGATTAAGGATTATATTATGCCTATTTCTACTAATATGATATGTTTTTGTGTATTACTATTTTTTTCTTATATGTGGTATAAGTGTTTTTTTTAATTTGATGTATTTCAGAATATGATATTGGTATAGTTGATGTATTTCAGAATATGATATTAGTTTGCATATATTTCAGAATATGAAATTGGTATAATTTGCACGTATTTTAGAATTTGATATTGGTATAATTTGTATGTATTTCAGAATATGATATTGATATAATTTACATATGTATTTCAAAATATGATATTAGTATAATTTAATGTATTTCAGAATATGATATTGAAATAATTTGATGCATTTCTTATTGGTATAATTTGCATGTATTTCAGAATATGTTATTGGTATAATTTGCATATATTTCAGAATATAATATGGGCATAATTTGCATATATTTCAGAATATGATATTGGCATAATTTGATGTATTTCAGAATATGATATTGGTATAGTTGATGTATTTCAGAATACGATATTGATATAATTTGCATGCATTTCAGAATATGTTATTGGTATAATTTGCATGTATTTAGTATATGTTATTGGTATAATTTACATATATTTCAGAATATGATATTGGTATAATTTACATATATTTCAGAATATGATATTAGTATAATTTAATGTATTTCAGAATATGATATTGGTATAATTTGCATGTATTTCAGAATATGTTATTGGTATAATTTGCATGTATTTCAGAATATGTTATTGGTATAATTTGCATGTATTTCAGAATATGATATTATTGGAATTTATTGTTTGTTAGTATTTTTGAACATCTTTCTATTTTATTATTTGTCATATTCTAGAATTATTTTGATTTTTGTGTGTGTTAAGTCACTGAGGCCAGTGACCTGCAGGATGGCCGATTCTGTGGGATTTATTTGTCTAGTAATCACCAGATAGCGACACCTTACGGTCCCTTCTCTTTGACAGAGCTGTTTACAACGTGGGGGTGTATTGAACTTTGAACTTTGACCCCACGAGAAGGGGCAAGATCCCCGTAGATGAAGAAAGAAGAGGAGACGCTAGCTGGAAGAAGAACGGATGGGACGCTGCGTCGAGCAGCGAGAGAATGGACGGTGTTGTCCGTTAATTGTTAATGTAAATATCATTGTAAAATATCATAATAAATGGCTTCATTTAAAGTAACGTCCCGTTACTGCGTTTTGCATGTCAAGCACCCCTAGACACCCACTTCAAAAGTTCAGCTTTGTTTAGACTGGAGGAGAAGTCTAACAAAACTGTAGGTTTGGCCGGAATGCATCAGTTGAAACCGGTGTAACCCTACATAAATTGGAGTTTCGGCTGGAATGCGTCTTTTCCAAGCGGCTAAATCTACATTAACACTGCTCAAATCCCTTCTGCATTATTTACATAAAGACACATAACAAAAGAGATTAAGTTAAATAATAGAAATATGGTCGCACTTGCCAAAACAGGTAGTTCCGTAAGTCTATTGCGTGAAGATGTGTGTAATGAAATGCCGAATGTTTCTTATAAAGAAGTAGTTTGGGAAAGAACCGGAAATTCGTGGATTTCCACTAAGTGTTCTGTACAACACGAAGTTACTATAGACGAAAATAATTTCACTTTGACATGACATGTAGTGCCAACCGCAGAGTTACAATTTCAGGCTGGATTGGCAATTATAGGAGCTGATATTCTAGGTCAGGCTTCAATAAATTTCGTGAATAATAATGTAGAATTTTGTAAATGTAAAACAAAGACTTGAGTAGTGTTGTTATCACACATTTAGATGTTTTCTGATCCTTATCCACAGTCCTATTTAGAAAATCGTCCGTAGTATCTAATAGTAAAAAAATGAAGATTTGGCTGAGGGTATTAATTTGGAAATTTGGTATTACTAGAGAAGATAAGGTAGAGCTACTTAGTTTAGACGGTAATCATGAGTTTCCACAAAAGGAAGATGTAGTTCAGTTTCAAATGGGAGTTGCGAAGGATGAATGCGCTGTTAACATTAAAGCTATCCAAGGAAGAGATTGAGTAAGAGTAGTGTTCCTGTGCTTATTAGAGCACATCTACACTGTTGCAAATAGTAAAATAAAGTATCAATTAAAAGTATTAGTAAAATTAGATGAGGCTATTTCAATTATAAAATCAGAAGGACTGGAAAAAAATAAGTAAACTAAGAAAGCCAGTGGACGACGGTGAAAGTATGGGAATTGTAAAGGAAAAAGTGAAGAATGGGGAACTGAACGTGGGAACGCTGTCGGGAGTGTAGTCATGAAACGATTAGTGTTGTGTATAGAAGGGGATCCATGACAGTTTGACGTCCTCAGCTGGTTCACGAACAAAAAGAACAAACAAACGTAGATTATGGAGGAAGAAGACAAAAATGTTATTATATTTTTATTTTATTTTCTAAATGTAATAAAGAGGAATCCAGGAATATGGAGGTCTGAAGTCAGCCGACCATTCTGTTGTTGAAAATGGAAATTTGTATTTTCCCTGGTTATGTGCAAAGAATATCGGAGAATTAATCAGGCTAATTCATGGTTTTGAATATTAATAAAAAAAAAAAATTTATAAGAAAGTTTGGTTATACACAGTCCAGTCACATTAATGTGACTTGTCAAAAGCCATAATAACCACCTTTGGCAGAGCGGACCGCTGCGAGACGTGCAGGAAGAGAGTCAATTAGGTTTCTGAAGGTGTTCACTGGGATGTTGAGTCATGCCAACTCCAGTGCCGTGGCCAGCTGCGCTAGATTACGCGGTTGAGAATCCATGGCGCGAACAGCCCGATCGAGATGGTCCCACATATTCTCGATTGGGTTAAAATCCGGTGACTTTGCTGGCCGGGGGAGTACGGTTAAACTCATCCTGGTGCTCTTCGAACCATGCACATACACTGCGAGCTGTATGACACCTCGCATTGTCCTGCTGGTAGATGCCATCATTCTGAGGTAAAATAATTCGCATGTAGGGGTGGACATGGTCCGTAAGGACAGCTGCGTACTTGTGCTGATCCATCGTGCCTTCCACAATGATGAGTGCACCCAGTGAATGCCAGGAAAACATTCCCCAAACCATAATGCTCCCTCCTCCAGCTTGGATTCTTCCGGCAATTGTTGCAGGGTGTTTGCTTTCAGACATTTTACGCCGTATACGCCAACGTCCATCTGTCCGTTGGAGCATAAAACGTGATTCATCGGAAAAAGCCACCTGTCGCCACTCTGTGGACGTCCAGTTTCGGTACTGGCGTGCAAATTCCAGTCTTCATCACCGATGAACAGCAGTCAGCATAGGTGCATTAACCAGGCGTCTGCTGCGGAGGCCCATGCGCAGCAACGTTCGCTGAACCGTTGTTGAGAATACACTCTTGGTAGCCCCTTGGGTCATCTGAATGGTCAGTTACTCAACAGTTGCACGTCTATTCGCCCGAACTCATCTCCGTAGCCTTCGTTCGCCTCTGTCATCTATAGCCCGTGGTGCACCACATGTGCCACGCCGCTGATTTTGGATAGTGCCATTTTGCCATGCACGGTATACTTTTATCACGGCGGCACGCGAACAGTTCACAAAAATTAGTCGAATTGCTTCCACCCTTGGCCCGAAAGCCAATAATCATGCTCTTTTGGGCGTCGGCTAAATCGCTACGTTTCTGCATTACGCCAAAGATTGAAATGCTTTCCGATGCCTTACGACATCCTTTATATACACTCCACTACAATGGGCTGCCACCTGCCTTTTGTGATGGGTTATTTCACGTTGACGTCGAAAGTAGGTGGTGGTCACATTAATGTAACTAGACTGTGTATAAGAATCTAGAGAAGAGGTCATTATGTAAGACACTATTTCTAATGAACCAAGGTGCCCCAGTGATGATCCGAAGAATTTTATTTTGTAATATTTGAATTTTATTTTTACTGGTTTTGCAAGTTAGGCCCCAAATAGGGGAAGCATAAGTTAGAACTGGACGAGTTACTTGCTTGTAAAGGAGAATTTTATTTTTAATAGAAAGAGTTGAATATTTTCCTAAAAGTGGGAGACTGAAGTGAATTTTCTTCCAGCATTTATTTTTGATATGATTAATGTGACTATTGAAATTTAATTTTTTATTGATAATAAGACCTGAATATTTCACTTCAGAAACCCATTCTATTGTTTCGTCAAATAGGTATAATTCATCACTGGGGGTTGAAGCATTACCTTTTCTAAAAATAATTTCTTGACTTTTATTTGCGTTGACTGCGATTCTCTAAAGAGTTAACCACTGCTCGAGCGTTTCAAAGAATTTTTGCAGAGTTCTAGTCACAAATTTATGTGTTGATCCTTGCACGAGTGCATCGGAATCGTCAGCAAACAGACAAGAACTCACAAAATCCATCTGGGGAAATCATACGTATAGATGTTATACAGGATAGGATTTAGGACGCTTCCCTGGGGGGGGGAACCAGCTCTAATTTGACCGATGTAGGATAAGGCTCCATCCACATTAACCTGAAAGGTTCTATTAGAAAGGAAATTATTGATGATACAAATAATGTAATGTGGAAAATTAAGAATAATCATTTTATAAATGAGCCCATCATGCCACAACCGGTCAAACGCTTTAGCCACGTCAAGGAAAACGCCTCCGGTAATTAATTTAGTATTCATTCCTCAGTAATGATATTCGCAACTCTAAGAAGTTGATGTGGAGTTGAATGTTTGGGATGGAACCCAAAGTGCTCGGGAGGAAAGATATTATCAAGGCAGGAGGAGTATATTCTATTTTTAGAATTTTTCAAAGATCTTTGCAACACAACCCAAGAGACTGATTGGGCGAAAGTGCTGGGGAAATTTGTGATCTTTACCTTTTTTCCAAACATTTTGATTGTGGCATGTTTCCAAGAGTCTGGAAAATCAGGCATTTGTTAAAAATTTTTGTTAGGTTGGTTATTGCTTTTAATGGGGAGACACTGCAGTACTTTATTTGGGATATTATCTGGACCATTAGACTTTCTGATATTTAAATTTTTAATGATGGAGATGACATCGCACGGACTTATAAGAGGAGGAATAACATTATTGCCATGGTTATGGAAGTAAAGAGCAATTACGTCTTCAACTTTTCAATGTGTCTATCATCGTACGGCTCAGTATTTTCCTGAAAGGAGTCTTCCAGATGGTCAGCGAAAACATTAGGCTTCTCAAGCAGAGTGAACACCATTCCATTACTGTCCTGCAGTGGGGAGTTTTATCTACCTTTTGTTGAAATATTTGTTGATGTTGTAAAAGAGAATTGTCCTCTGGATTGAGGCCGATTAGGAACTCATTCCAGCGTTTATTTTTAATGATTTTTATTTCTTTTTTAATACGATTTTGGAGGATATTTAAACTATTTTTATAGGAGGGATTTGTGTATCTTGCCATAATTTCCGAATGCTATTTTTAATGGCAATGAGATTCCTAATCTCTGCCGGAAGTTTATGGTGTTCAGTTTTCACCTCGCGAGAGAAGCTGGAACAACTGATGGCCGAGTTAAAATTACTAAGCGCCGAGTCGATGTCTTTTTAATTTTAATAATACGATTGTCGTGCATATTAGTATTCAAACTATTATGAAATTTAGGCTAGTTGGTAGTGGTAAGACAACGAAACTGGGGAGGAAGTATTGCAATGGTGGAAAAATAAAGCAGGACAGGATTATGATCGCTGGAGAGGTCGTTAATAGAGAAAGCTGAACTATTGTTGTAGTTTTAGAAATGGCAAAATCAAGAACATTATTAATATGGTGGGTATTAGAAAAGTAAGTTGGGTCGTAAGCAACTGTAACAATTAGACTATTGATATTGGTCCAGTTATACAATATCGTGTCATTTGTATTACCTCTACCAGCATTCCAGAGAATGTGTTTAGCATTAAAGTCACCTAGAAGAATGACTTTGTTGTTAGTATTTAAAACGTTATCCAGTTTTGAAGTATTTAGTCTACCAATTGCGGGGCGATAGATGCTTGAGATCGTAACGTTTGGACTATTGTTGAAAGAAATGACTATTGTAGAGTTTTGAAAAGAAGTTAAATGGATAATAATTTCGTCATGAGCAATATTTTTCTTAATACAAATTGCAGTGCCTCCACCTTGATGAGAAAGTCTATCAGATCTATATATATTGTAATTTTTAAATTTTATTGTGTCACTAGGATGAACGTGGGTTTCCTGAATAGCTATTAAATGGGGCTATATTCTTGAATAAATTCCTGGAATTCACTCAATTTATTTTTAATGTCATTAGCATTCCAGCTAATGCAACAGAAGTTATTCACACGAGCTGGGTTATTGAATGTTTCTCATGATGGTATCTTGAGTGAATAGGGCGTCGGGCGCCTTGCAAAATTTCCGCATAAACTCTTGAAAAAGAGTTTTAATGGCAGTAACTCCAGGACTTTTGAAGAATGAATAACAGGAGGTGGGTGAACTATCACCGGAGCAGAAGATTGAGCGGGGATCGCTTGTTTAGATGTGGCAGAGTGTTGCAAACCCGTCGGAATAAACGATTTATAAGGAGCGGAATTCTGCTTCTGCATTTTTACAATCAATTGTTCAGCCCTTTGCTGCTCATTCTAAGCTACAGTTTTTGGTGGGGAGGGGGGAGGAACGAAATTCCGAGGGTTTCTAAGACAGTCGGAGGAGTTTGATGTGTGGTTACTTCCTTACACAAGGCACAGGTGGCTGGAGTGTCAGGAGGCTTAGGGCACTCAGAGGATTTATGCGGACCTGCACATTTCACACACACAGGGCTACGTTAGCAGAACCTGGAATGGTGGGAAAATTGCAAACAATTAAAACATTGTGCAGGACCGGGCCGTTTTCTAAGTTTGTCTGCTTTAACTTTAAAGTGGTCGATGCAATTAATATTGAACATCTCGATTGATTTTTACATTTTGGAGCTACCACCAAGAAAAAGAGGCATATTGTCTTTGTTACCCCTATGTTTTAATTGGGTAACATAATCAATTGGAAGTCCTATTGGTTGAGGGCTTCATGTATATCCGAAGTAGAATAATCGTGGGGAGTCCACGAAATACTATTTTAATTTGCTTGTCCTAAGGAAGCAAATAATCAAATAAGTATGGGCTTGTAATTTCCGGACGTCAGAAATTTCCGCCCTAATTTTCCTATGAGCATCCACAGTAGGTGTAGGGGAGTTTTTATTTTGTCACCTACGACTCTAGAGGTGATTTTTTCATTGGTAGGCTTTTGTACGTCGTTAAAAATAATAATTGCTTACAATATTCGATCAACAAATATGGGAGGGATGTATCCAGGTCAATTTTTCGAGGTGGACTCCTCGAGGGTAGGAAACTCTTCATTGATATGCATGAGTTCATGCCCGAAATGTCATTATTGTTGACACTATTTTGCATTGACGGAGCGGAAGTTATATCATAGGAAGGATCATCAATGGTAATTTCTTCTACTTCGAGGACATCGTATAAATTTGAAGTTTCAATAACTTCACCAGGTTTATTTCGTTTAGAAATAGTTGGGGCCATTTTTCTCGATCGCTTCATTTTCTTCGAAGCAGAGGTTTTCTAGAACTCCTAGTTTTTCGGACTGTGAAGGAGAGTCTGTTTTGTCAACACTCTGCTTCAATAAATCAAAAAGCTTCTTCGACTTTAGCGAGGCGAGCAAGAACTATACGAAATTTTACGCTCAGCCATCATGGCGATTTCATTACATTGAGCAATTACTTCTGCCACACTGTCAGTAACAGGGGTAGTAGTTAAAAATTTAAGCGAGTGATTGTAGAAAACCTCATTATTTTGTCCAAAAAAGAGCGTAACAGTTCGTTTGATTAACGATTGCACGTGTAAGATTAAAATCAAAATTAGATTCCATATTAGAATCAAGAGAATCAAGCAAGCGCTTAATTTCCTCAGAATCAGGAGCCGTAGTTAGAATGCCAATGGTAGGGTTAGACATATCAGATGACATCTTCAAAAATTATCTAGAGGCAAAATTTCCAGAAAAATGATAAAATTAAAAAAATAAATGTGCAAAAGACAAAGAAATACGGGTGGTATTGAAAAATACTATTTTCTGTTATACTTTATAAAAACAAGGATGCAAAAAGACTACTGTACTATTGAACTAAGCTATCTTAAAAAGGCAGCGTCATCCTTCATACTCGTAGCAATTCACAAAAACCAAACGAAGCAACGAAATCAGGAGAGAAGAAAAATAAGACCGCACCTGGGCGAAAATCAGAATGAAGCTATCCAAGCAAAAATACACGGTATCGTTGATACAATTATAGGTAATTTCAGATTTTTTATCGTACGAAGCAGAAGAAAAAGGAAAAAGCTGTTATTGTGCTTGTCTAAAGTTAAAAGTGACGGAAACATACAATATAGGGACAAAGTAAAGAATAGTGTTGTTCTTCGTCAACGCACTGGAAAATATGTTGCCTATAATGTTGTAAAGATAGATGATGGTCGAAAACACCAGCTGTATGAGCGACTACATCGGTCGCGTGGTGTATCAGTTGGCGGAATACCTCATCTTGTCCACATTCAACAACCTAAAGGATATGATAGTTCAACGGGTTTAAGTTGCGAGGATCCAAGTACAGATATCCAAATCATTCAAAGGAAAGATTTCACGGTAGCAAGGGAAATTCGAACCGTACTAGAGGTATTCGAAGACGTTTTAAGGAAGGAGAGGATCCTCCTGATCCTTTTATGCAAAAATTGGATTAAGGTTTAGATTAACAACATACCTAATGTTAACTACTATTTCTACTAATATGATATGTTTTTGTGTCTTACTATTTTTTCTTATATGTGGTATAAGCCTTTTTGAATTTAATATTGGTATAATTTGCATGTATTTCCAAATATATTATTGGAATTTATCGTTATTTTATAGTATTTTCGAACATCTTTCTATTTTATTATTTGTCATATTCTCGAATTATTTTGATTTTTGTGTGTTAAGTCACTGAGGCCAGTGACCTGCAGAATGGCCTATTCCGTAGGATTTGTTTTGTCTGCTAATCAGCAGACGACGGCACATTACGGTTACGTGTCGATGACACAGACCTTTTACTATGTGATGGGGAGTATTCAACTTTGAACTCTAACCCCAGGAGAGGGGACAGATCCCCATAGATGAAGAAATAACGCTGACCGACAACGTGAGAGGAAATAGAGACTGAGGCAGGCTGCGTCCAGCAGCGAGAGAAGATGTTTTTAACTAATTAATAACCAATGCAAATATAGTGTAAATAAGAGTGTGTTTAATTAAATGGTTATTGTTAAAAGAAACACCCTGTTTCTTTTTATTTTGTTTGAAATCAACACCTAGACACCACAGCCCCACCCTACAAAAGTGGGGACTCCCGCCGTAACAAATTTGTTAGACCGAGACAGAAGTCTACATAAATGAATACTTCAAAGTGATTTATAAAATTAATGATTGATTACCACACAACAATATTTTGCTTAAAATTAATTTTTATTCAGATTAAATGTATATTTAATTTCAAAAGTAATTTAATTTCAGTGTGATTATTGATTTTTATGTTGTTGTCATTAAATACATGTATAGTATCAAGTGTTTAAAAAATACCTACTTACATAATAACTACAAAATACTTATCTACATAATAACAAAGTTTTGATAATTTTTTTCTTAAAAGTTTATTTCACTAAACTGCAATGTAGAATATATTTGTATCGAGTACATCAGTAGTGTATGGAGATCAGAAATTTTCTTTGTCGAAGACCTTTTAGGGAAATTATTTCTTTTTTATACAAGAGAAATTACAAAAACATTTTCAACCAAACTCGTTATAATGCAAGTAATATCTGCATGTTAATGTCTTATTATATTAGTTGAAATTTAAATATATGTTTCCATGGTTGAAGATGAAACTAAATTCGATAATGCTTTATTTCTGCTGCATAATGAAGACAAGATCTTACTGCTGCTTTTGAAAACCTTCCATTTTCCATTATTAAGATTTATTATTAAATAAATACAAATTAATTATAGTTTTCCATAGCATAAAGAATGTAATTATCTGAAATTTCAATCAGTATTTGTGATGACTTAAAATTTTTAACAATTAAATCTTACGACAAAGGATAGCAAGTTTAAAAAATGAAAATCATATATTTCAGTATATAAGCCGATAAATTTTTAGAACTTCCTCTAAAGTTAACTACTAAGGGTAAGCTTATATAAAGATCGGCTATATCACAAAAACGTAGGTCCTTTTCTATTATCAGTGTGCAAGCAATAAATTGCTAAATATTATTATTATTGCCAGTCATTATTTCTTTAGTTTATGTATCTTAAATTTATGAAAAAAAAATATTTCATTTAAATTAATCGTTTTATGAAAATGGGTTGTTTTTATTTTTGAAATTATTTATATTGCAGCACTGTTGTCAAACGAAAAATTTCATGTTGATGAAATTTGCTAACAACTAATGTACACCAAATATAATAGAATACATTAAACAATTAGCACATAACAAGGGAAATGAAAATTTACTGTTATTTTCTAGCTTACTTTTGAATTTAAATTAAAATATTAATTAATTTAAATTATTTAATTTAAATTTTTTAATTTTGAATTCAACCTTCACGCAAAAAAGAAAACAAAAGTCATAAATCCTTCAGAATCCGAGTTTCTGAATAGTATGTCACATTCACTTTCAGTATTTTCCATGCCAAATTTGTCTTTTCATACAGAAAACTTTTTTTTTTTAATTTGGTTTTGAACAGTACATTTTTTGAAGAAAAAAACGCACTTTCGGCTTATATTTGGAAATATATAGTATTTATAAATTCTTTCATAGGAATTATGGTAAATATGGTAAAGTTTCTTACTAAAGTTAGAGTTAACCAATGGAGGACTATTGTGATGAAAAGCGTCAGATGGTGAACTTTGGAGAGACAGCTTTAGCCTGTAACAGGATGTAGTACTCAAGAAGAAGAATGTTTGTTAAAATTAATATTTACCAAAAAATTACAGGAAAAAAAAATCTCATAGCAGTTTACAATCTGACACAAGAAATTCTAAAAATTTTCTAATGTTTAATTTATTGTTTTCTAATGTATAATTTATTATGTATGCATTTACTAAGTATACTAAGTAGAAAATTAGAGTAGTTATTATGATTTTAAAGTAATTAATATTACATATTATATTTGTATAAAGAAAGTAAACAGAAATAAATTCAAATTATTAAATATATTTAAATCAAATCAAAATTTAATTATTCAAATTGATTTTATTAAACATGTTAAAAGATGACATTGAAAAAACATGTATGTACAATTTTTAATATTAGTTGGTAACTTTCATTTCTTAGTTTTATAAATTTATTGTTTTATATATAACATGAGAAAACATTTAAAAAACAATTTTTTTTTTTAAAGTTATAAATCCTACAATTTTGATTTATAGTATTAACAATATTTTAAGTTTAATGCATGCACACACACACGCTAAAACAGCTAATGGTTTTGCAAATTTAATTGTGACCAACAACCTTTTGAATACATCGATAAAAATATGATTTTAACTGTGATGCGTAGTTAAAATTTAGAGCTTTTTGAATAAATGAATAAAACAATTCATAAGAATTGAGATATTTTAAACTAATTTTGATAATGAAATATTACAATACTAAAAAAACTTTTCAAGTAAAATAAATTCGTTTTATCTATGAAAATAATTTAAGCATGTTATAATGATTTTTTTATTTACTTTGCAATCCCCCAGAAGAGTTAATTTAACTACTTGTTAAAGCTTTAAGTTGTTCATCTCCTAATTTAATTTTTTCAATCAACTCCTTATAATCTACCAATAACTTGACTTTCATTTTGATGAAATGATTATAATCAGCAAGTTCATCTTTGCTTAAATATTTTTGTAAATAAAATAATACTTGATGATTTCTGTTATTAATATTCTTTTGTAGATGAAGAGCTTCCTCATACTGTTGAGAGAGTCGCTTGTATTTTGATTCCAAGTCCCTAAACAAACAAAAAATAATAAATAAAAATAAAAAAAAAAAGGAGGATAGATGAAATAGATATAAAAGATAAAAAATACATATAAATGATAATATGTGTTTTAAATACATACAAGAAACTATTTTAATTTCTTATAAGAAAAAAGAGTTTTAATTTCGCAGACACATTTCAGATTGCAAAGATTCTGAAAATTTATACAAAGTTATTTTACATAAACAAGCAATGGTAATGACTATTTTAAATTACTCAATAAAACTTCAAATTCAAAAATCTATTAATTTTATTCATTATTAAAGAGAGTCAATGGGTTGAACTTTTTGATTAATATGTTCTTTTTTCATAGAAATATACATACACTGTCAATTTCTGAACAATAAAGAATTCTTACATTATTTTATAGTCAAGCATAAGAAGAAAAATTGATATATGAAATGATTGATATAAGTCAATATATGAAAATGATCCATAATTATTTTGCAATAAGTTAGGAAAACTGCTTTAATAGAAAAAATATAGATTTTAATGATAGACTGACGATGGATAATAACTATACCTTTAGAAAGAATTACGTTAACCAAATTTAGAAAAAAAGTGTTCCTTCAATCTATTAATACTACTTCATAATTTCAACTGTTAATCAGGGGAATTCAGGTACATATAGCACTCATGTATTCTTTATAAAAACATAGTTCTTAAGAAAGTAAATAGAATTTCTTAATTTCAGATAATATAGCATGTTTTAGGAACCTATAGTACTGATCATGTTATAAGGAGCAAGAGGACATATGCTTCATTACAGAAAGCGGAATTCAATAACATTCAAATATCTTTTATGTCTATATTAAAGATATAAACCAAAATACCTTTTCTTCTGAAGAAGCATCAGAAGATAAAAAGAGAAGAGCATTTTTAGTACGTGCTAATCTTCCAGACAAAGATAACAACAAGTTGGAAATTTTTTCTAATTCTTCAACATGATTACTAAATTTCTTCCATTCATTTTGCTGGGCTGTTTTTCTTAATTTTACAGAAAGTTTGTTTCCTAACTCATCATTTTGTTTTAGTTCTTCTTGTAAAGCAGCCTTTTCTTCAAGCAAGATATCCAGTTTCTTTTTAATACTTGACATTAATTCTTCCTAAAATATAAATAAATAAAATAATATCAATCAGAAATAACTTAATTTATTAAAATTTAAATTAAAAATATTATATCAGCTCTATCAATTAATAAAAAATTACTAGTCATCACAATTTGATGATTCAAAATTTTAAACCCTCCCTTAACAAGATAAAATTTTATTGTATCCCACTTCCTTAGTTCCTTTATCAAGTTAATAATCATGTTCTTTGGAAGTTTGTTTTGCCATAACAGTTTGCATAGTTTACCACAGAATAATAACTGAAGAAGCAGAGGTGAACATCAATGATGCACAAGTTTTGCTTAAGTTTTTTTAATGGTGGCTAAATAATACCAGTTATATTGCAGTCAGCCATAAGAGAAACAGAAAATGTTGATCTAGCTGTTGTATACATAATGGATATTAATTTTTTAGTTATTGAGGCATAAATTAACTTAAAATATGATTTTTCTAGCTTCAAATAAGATACATTTCAGGTAACTCTTATTTTCTGGATTTCTTTCAGCTACCACGAAGGCCAGGATGGATGGGGTTGTTGACAATTTGAACATTTCCGTCCTACTCTGCATTCAATACATGAGTGACCAAGGAAGCACAATTTGAGCATGTTGTTTTTACCACAACAAGCATTTTCAGAATATTCCATATTTTTGGCAATTAAAACATTGGAAATGGGTTGAAAATACAGAATCAGACAGGGCAGTTTAGATATCTAGTTTTTAATAATCTCTTGAAGTACAGTGTCATAAAATCTAAATCATATGTTTGATGGGGAAAATAATTCTGGATTTTTTATTGTAATTATTGGAATGAAGCAACGTATTGGCATGAAGCAACATATAGATTGTTTATGTAAGATCATTTACAAGAGCAGAGGGGCAACAATTTTTAATGATACCACACACACAACAGAGACTATATAGAAGAAACTTTTGATAGAAATAATTCAGAGCATGGAATTGCCTGACAACAGTAATCAGACAATAAATTAATTAAGCAATTATAGGATCTTCAGAAATTTCCTCCCCAGATTCTTGAGATGCCTAGATAAGCTTTGAAAGACTAAAAGAATATCAACTTTCTATAAAAGCTTATATACACCACTATTAATAGCATAAAACAACTCTGTAGGTACTGCATTAGTGTTATATACTTATGCATCACATTGATAAATTCCTATTTCAAATTAACACTAATTTATTTTTATAAGTGAACTAATTATAATAAATATCTTTGTATGTCTGAGTTATTTTATACTTAAATATGTATTTTGTATTCCCACTGAGATGCAATAATAATAATAATAATAAAAAAAATAATAATAATAAAAAACAGTTCAGAAATTTTTTGCTATTGCTACTTTATAATTCGTCCTTAGAAGTAGTGTCTAATATATTGCTAAATAGAAAATTCTATCAAAATTTTCAGCAGAGACTGACATTTTAGAAAATATGGAAACTCAAAAATCCAT
>BPLR01002440.1:0-52751 GCA_021605095.1 Caerostris extrusa
CTTCTTTTTTTGCCAGACAAAATCCCAATGTTTCATGTATTTTCAGGTGAAATATCAGGTCATTCTTACCTGTGGTTCTTTTTTTTTTACAGACCTGCATTTATCTCAGATATATCTTCTAAATTATTATTATTCTATTTTCATTTTACATAAAAGATTTCTAAATGTAATATTGAATGATGAAATGCAATATGAAAATGATCTATAATTACACACAATTTATGAACAGCGGATAGTATTGTTTGTATAAATTATTTTAAAAAAAAAGGATTCCTTCAATTCTATTGTGGAAGAATTTAAATATGATTCAATGTGTTAACACAAATATTTACTTTGTATATAATAAGATTTCTTAAATAAATTCAATAAAAGATAAACAGTAAATACATACTAGTTGAATTTATATCACAAATCCAATGCCGTTTTTTTATTTGAATTTTTCAATGGAAAGGAAAAATTGGTTTCACTACTTACATGATAATGTGTCCATGAAACAAATTTAAATGTGTTTATATTTCGCGCGTAGCTGTTACTTTATTTACAAAAATGAACAGCAAGTTCCATCTCTATTATCTATGTAGATATAATATTGATTTACATTTATCATCTGCGTTTATTTTGATCGGATACCTGTTATTTTCGTAAAAATGAATAATAGTTATTCAATAATAACTATTCAAGTAATACAACTTGTTACAAAATGAATCGGTTTTCTTTAAAAGTGATGATAGGAGGAGAGGTTTTCAATTCGCAATTTTGTTTAGTGTTCGGAAATATGTATGTAATACAATATCTGTTTATCACATTAATCAGTCCAGAAACACAAAGCAAATTCTATCAGAATTTAAATCATTTCTTTATGGGACGCAGGCTCATGTAAATAATTTTAACAATGATTACTTATTGTATCAATCCATCATAAGTTTTAGTACTATAGGATAATTTGAATTTCCATTTTCTATTTGCATCAAATTTGAAACTATTTCAAGGATCAATATCAATTTAGTTCGGTTGTAATATATAATAGACAAATTGCGCCATACAAAGAAAATACAAGCAAAATAATTTTAAAGGGTTTTAAATAGATAAATGTTACTAAAATAGTTATTTTATAGTAAAGTAAAACATCCAATTAGAAGTCCTTTAACTTAATATGGATTATTTAATTTTTAATGCATGAGAAATTGAGAATATAAAATTATAAATGTGTCAGTTCGTAGTTTATTTAAAAATTTACACTTTTAATATTGTAGCGTCTCAACTTGTACTAGACCTATAACAGCTTCAAGAAAGACCACTTTCAAGTTCATGTGAACACATTAAATTTTATTTACAAGCATTATTTATATATACAGAACTCTATTTAAAATTAAAAATATAAATTAGATACACAAGTGCAGTTCACTTCAAAGAGCGGAGATGTTCAAAGTTCTCTAGTATACGACGAATCTAGTCCTACCGGTCTGATGCAGATCTTAATTATCACATGGCGTGATGCGCGAAACCATAAGGGGCTCACTTTGTAAGCAGGTAGAAACTCCAACCTGCTCAATCACTTGGAGAAAAAAAAAAAGAACACCTTCTGTCGATTCGTCGCAGATCTCTCTCTATCTCTCTGTTACCCACCAAAATTCTCCTTTTAAGACAAAACCGTCAAGAGGGGTGGAGGGTTAGTTTCCTACTTTTCATTGGCTTAGACACTTTCTCAATCTATGGTCTATCACCAATTATGGTGCAACAATTCCTGGTGTAGTCCGTATTCCGTCTGTAATTGTTTCGACACTTTAAGGCCGCACAGACAATCGCTAATTTCATGAGGGTCACATTATCCATGACACTGAATATCTGCTATCGATTTCAGTGACAGGTTGTACTCATTAGTACAAACACTAATTGCATGTAATATAACTATCTACAACACTACTCATCTGCTGTCAAATTTGGTGATAAGTCATTATTATGTACTTGTCAATGAATATACATACTTCTCTCCTCGGAACGAAAGGCTACAAGTCATTCAGTGGGTAAAATGCTACGATTTTGTTATAAAAAAGATACTATTTTTTAGTCATATAATTATTTCAAATAAATTCAATAAAGATATAAATAAATAAATTATAATAAAATAATAGTTATTCAGTTCAATGAAGATGCATTCAATTATTATTATTTGTCGTCGACTCAAATTTAATTTTACTTTTGCAATATGCAGCCATCACTGTCAAAAGTAAATAATTTCGTAGGTAATTCTTTACCGAGATTCTCAGATGAATTCAAAATCTACCTATTCTGTGATTTCTTCGGGTTTTTCTCGCATTAGACACGTAAATAAATACGATAGTTTTTTTTTTTTCTTAATGCAGTTGGCAATAGACCGTGATCTTCGCCAAAAGGGCTGCACCTATGTTACTCACTTTGCATTACCTAGGAGGCGCGTGTGTAACTTGTTAGTAAGCCACGGACGCGGAGTAACAATGCCCCCGCAGCGCTCTACGATCCTATTAAAACCGGGACCTACGGCTTAAAGTGGATTCCGAACTACTACGAACACCCATGCCAAAGCCGGGATTTGAACCCGATACCTGTGGTACCGAACGCCCTACGATAGTTAGCCTTACAAATTTCAGTACATTTTATAAATTGTTATTGAAAAGTCAAAGAAAATTTTCCGGATGTTCTACAAATTCAAAATCAAACTTACGGCGACATTAAAATTTTATAGACATATTAACAATTTAAAAATAAATTTCAATTATTGAGGTGTATTAATGAATTTAAACTGATTAAATTTTTGAAATAATACCATTTTTTACAGGTACGGTGAATATCATGTCATTTGTTATTGTAAAGAATAAAAATATATAAATAATATTTAACAAAATATTTTATACTTAATTAGTGCGTAAAATTTCATTTTAAAAATATTTTATAAAATAAAATATTTTAAAAATGATTTTTTTAAAATATTTTACCTTATACTAACTTGCAAGTATATTTCGTTACAATGCATGTTAAGGTTATCTAGTAACACAGAGCTTAACAAATACTATGAGAACATTTTTTTTTCCTTTCTAATACAGCTGGCAAACACTTAGACAGCTTGGTCTTGGATGCTCTTAAGGCAAGCGCTGCACAGACATTACTCTCTTTGCATTACCCAGGGAAGCATGAAGAATAACCACGAAGAATAACCCACACGGACGCTGAGTAACAATGCCCCCCGCAACGCTCTACGATCATATTAGACCGGCAGCTACGGTTTAAAGTGGATTCCAAACCACTTCAAACATCCGTGGCCCCGCCAGGACCTCGAACCTGAAACCTGCAATACCAAGCGCCAGAGCGCTAGCCACTGGGCCATTCAGGTCCACTATGAGAATATATCATGTCTTACGTTTTCCTTTACTCAAACTCGCATATTGAAATTTTTTGAACTGTGCTTTTAATCGAGGATTTTATATCAGTATTGCCGCGTTATTTTGAGCTCGAAGCTGTCAAATTTTACTGAGAAGTGAAAATGGAATTAGACTGAATTGATTGACGTAGCGTGATAAACGTAAGACGTGAAGGAAATAGAAAGTAATTTATTTCAGAAACGTTCGAATCATCAGTCGAGACTTCCGATTATTTTCAGTGCTTATTTTTCACTTGGAAAATGCTATACGAAATTACAGGTTTGTTGTTTGAAAAATTTCTCCAAAGAGTATCATTAACTTTAGAAGTAATTCTATCCATTTAAGGATTAAAGGAAATATATACACTGAAGATTAATTTATATGACTATTCGCATTAGTTGAGCAATTTTTTTTAATTGCTAGAGTAAATCATTGTGGTGAACAAGGAGAATTTTTGACAACTTAATGAAATACACTGAACTAAAAATATAAAGAACTTTGTTACCGAAAAATTAATTCCAGAGAAGTTTTTGTATAAAAGAAAACGTGACTTTATTTATTTTAAAATTCTAATGTTCAGGTGGATTATTTCAGTTGAATTGTAAAAACAAAACAAATATTGTGGCATTATTAAAAGCATCGCATTTACTTATATTCTAAGTCTACTATATTCTAAATAGTCTTACATATGGATGAAAATAGTTTTACTTATGAACATGCGGGTGAAAAAAAAATATTTTACTTATGAATGTGTAGAAGAAAATAGTCATACTTATGAACATATATGGAGGAAAATGGTCTTACTTATGAACAAATGGATGAAAATAATATTATTTATGAATATATATAGATGAAAAAGATCTTTCTTATGAACTTGATGAAAATAGTCTTACTTATAACCATGTGGATGAAAATAGTCTTACTTATTAACATATGGATAGCAATGGTCTTACTTATAAACATGTAGATGAAAATACTCTTTACTTATGAATATATAGATAAAAGTGATCTTTCTTATGAACGTGCTGAAAAGTCTTACTTATGAACAAATGGATGAAAATAGTCGTACTTATGAACAAATAGATGAAAAAGTCTTATTTGTGCACATATGGATCTATTGCATCAAAATACCAAATATATATATATATATATATATATATTTTAGTATTTTGCGATGCAATAGACAAAAAAAAGACAGAAATTATTCAAATCTCTTTCTATATACACTCAAAGAGCCAAAACATTATGACCACCTGTCAATAACGAGTTGGCCCACCTTTGGCGCGCAACACAGCTTCAACCCTTCATGGATTAATACTACCATTTAATACCAGTTAAATACCACTTCCACCTGATCGTGCCTTCCACCTCATCCAGGCGAGTTCATTGAAAAATGTAGGGGTGGTCATAATGTTTTTGGCTCTTCATTGTATATAACAATATTTTATCAGTATAAATTAAAATATTTCATATTATTGCTGCTTTAATTTTTTAATTATTGCTTTAATTTTTTTCAAATAGAAAGTGAGATCATCGTATTTAATTAAGTTACAATATCAATTAATAAGTAAGTTATTTATTAAGTTTGTCATGATATTTTGGAAGATTTTTGTGCTTCACTTTTTATGAACGATAAAAATATATTATTGTGATATATTTCAGCAATTAACAGAACTTTCCTTTTTTTTTAAATTATGCACTAAAACTGTTTAGATGTAATCAATATTTTGTCTATAATTAGGCCCAATCTATTTTACTATGAATGTGACTTTTAGAAAAGATTCTATACAAGCGGATGCATTAGGTTTCAGGTGATTTATTTAAAAAAGAGGGGGCCTTTTGTCTTATTTAATTGTTATAAAAGTCCTTAAAAAATCATAAATTTTTAGTAATTTAAAAATAATTGTTTTCAATGGAATAAATTATAAATGAAAATTATTTATTTGCCCATCAAATGAAGGAGGAAAAATGCAGAAACGTAGACAACATAAACTACGAATATCTAAAACCCTTAAATGGACCAAGAAAATTTATTATGCTCAATTACTTTCCTATATCACATATATTGAGTTTTTAACAGCAAGTTTTTGATTTATTATACTTATAATCTTTATTTGATTTATCTTAAATCGATGAAATTCCATGAGCCAGAACTTTTTATATATAATGAATGAAATATGAAAAAAATGAAGGAATAATGAAAAAAAAAATCAATTTCATTTATGTGACTGTTAAGCGTTTATTAAAAACCATGAAACAAATTTTTTTCGTACATTTTAAACAAAAAGGTTGTTTCAAATTTTTTTTTACAAATGGAAATTTTTCTTGCGGAATTTCGGATATTTTTAATTTACATACCAATACGAACTAACATTACAATATTTAAAAAATGATGTTAAAGTATAAAATATGATTAAAAAAAGTGTTGTTCTAATGCAGCTGGCAATACAGAGACATTTAATCTTTCTGTCATAAGCGAGGGCTGCACCGCTGTTACTCATTTAGCATTACACAGGGGCACGTGTAGATTTGAAGATATGCTACGGATGCGCAGTAACACTACCCACAACATTTATATTAGACTGGGGCGTACGGTTTAAAGTGGATTCCGTAGCTCTAAAAGCATCCATGGCACGGTCGGAACATGAACATGAAACCTATGGTGCAGAAGGCCAGTGTGCTAGCCTGTCACTCTTTAATATAAGAACTGGATTAGTCTGAAAACCTTTCGTGTTTATGTTAAAAATGTGAATGAGAAACTCGCAAGCAGTAAACTTATTGGCATTGATCGTAAGCCGTAAAATATTGAGCATTAAGAGTTATTAATACAAATTCGACTGCTACAACGTAAATACCATGAGCCATCATCCTTCCGCTATGATGTGATTCACTCTTTATAATTTTAGTCAATAATTAAAACGACTTTGAGAATCAATGACTTTAAAAAAAAAAAAAAAAAAATGCAGCTCACAATATATTTTCTAACACCTTGTGTTCCACTAATGTTTCTCATAAATTACCCAACGGGGAGATGAAGGGAGTAAAAGGCATTCCTTGTGTACTGTATGAAATAAAAAATATTCCATAGTTGCATGAAAGAAAAACCCGGAAAACTTCCACCAAACAGACTGATTATCGAAGCGATACGCGTTATATATCATAAATCGCCATCGAGTTGAAAACAGTGGTTACAATTGAAGGAGGAAAAAAGTACTCTTTTAATATTATGTATATCAGTGATCTTACAAGATAAAAAGAATCTTTTATATTATAATTTTTATTTAAAATAACACATTATTATTTACTTTTACATTAAAAAACCTGATTCTGTACATAATCATACTTCACCAATAAAGTAAAATTACTTCATTCATTGCGTTTTTATATTCTCTCGGAAAATGTATCATCAGGTTTCAACACACTAATCAGTCCAAGCCCACATCCGTTACAAGAAGTGTTATATATCCTCACCAATTTATTTTGATCACTTATGACACCTTTTACGATAACGGAAAAGTTTTTACCAAAAAAGCAGGGGAAAAAAGGTGTACAAAGGAAACTCCTGCCTGAAACAAATAATTAGATTGGATAGTACCTGAACCGAAACCTCATGAAACCGACACACGTAAAATTCGCATGGTGCACGCTACGGTACTGGACGACAATGCGTAAAAGGCCAAATCGCATGGGAGATCGCATTTTCATCATGGTTCAAAGTTAGGAAAGTAGTTGCACCCATTTTTTTTTTTTTTTTTTTACCATCCCTCTATCGGGTAACGAGCTTCCAATTATGTCTCCTTCCATTTTAACGGGTCGTTTTGGCAAAATAATTTTTGCTACAACAACAAATGACACAGTTTCGATCGACGACATCAATGACGTCATCAAGTCTTTTGTCCCCTTTACGTGTAATTTGCCGCGGGAAGCTTTTAAAACAGGTTTCGCGGGGGTGTGGTGGAAACACTCCCAGCGGAAAAGAAGAACCTGGATGAAACATTAACACTGGAATTGGTTTTTGAAAGTTCTGGAATCTTTTCATTTATCATACTTCAGAAATTCCCTCTCAAGATCCCATTAGCCTGGTGTCGCGTTTTTTTCGCTTGTTTACTTAACGAATGCGTGTTCTCGAAGAGGTACATGTAGCTACAAATCCAATTGTTCGACAAAGGGACAAGCATTCGAGAAAGAGATACTTTTAAAAAAGAAATACGTCAGGTCTATCATTGTCATTTACATACGAGTAACTATATAAACCTTCCCCATTGGCAATTTAAACATACGTCAATCATATACATTGGTTACACTTGTCTATGAACATATACATATAAATTGTTAGTTACCAAGTGATTCCTGTTTTTATCATTACATTCATTATCATCATGTCGTTATCATCATTAATATCATCATATCGTTATCATCATTAATATCATCATATCGTTATCATCATTAATATCATCATATCGTTATTGTCATTATCATTAATAATATCATATTATTATTATCATCCTTATTATCCTTCATAGCATTTCTTGTTGTCCTTGTTAATATCATGTGACCATAAGAGATAAAGACAAACTTTTATATTCAAATTTTTATTTGAAATAACACATTATTATTTAACACATTTTTTTTTCTTTAAAAAACATAATTTTTAACATTCGTCTCCAATAGGGTAAATATTACTTCATTCATTGCCTTTTATCCCCTCCCGGATAATTTATCAAGTTTCAACACACTAATCATATAAGCCCCCATCCGTTACAAAAAAGAGTTATATATCCTCCAATTTATTTCCACACTTATGACACCTTTTATGATAACGGAAAGGTTTTTACCAAAAATTCAGGGGAAAAAAGGTGTACAAAAGGAAAACTCCTGCCTGAAACAAATAATTAGATTGGATAGTACCTGAACCGAACCTCATGAAACCGACACACGGAAGAAAATTCGCATGGAGCACGCTACGGTACTGGACGACAACGCGTAAAAGGCCAAATCGCATGGGACGATGCACCATTTTTTTTTCCCATCGCTCTATCGGGTAACGAGCTTCCAATTATGGCTCCTTCCATTTACCGTGTCGTTTCGGCAGAAAGATTTTTGCTACACCCCAACAAAATGACACAGTTTCGATCGACGACATCAATGACGTCATCAAGACTTCATCCCCCTTTATGTGTAATTTGCCCCGGGAAGCATTTAAAAAGGTTTTCGCGTGGGTGGGCAACAAGCGAAAAGAAGAACCAGGAGGAACATTAACACTGGAATTGGTTTTGAAAGTTCTGGAATCTTTTCATTTATCATACCCAGAAAATTCCTCCTCCTCAAGATCCCATTAGCCTGGTGTTGCAGGTTTTTCACCTTGTTTACTTAACGAATGCGTGTTCTTGGGAAGAGGTACATGTGGCTACAAATCAATTGTTGGACAAAGGGACATGCATTCGAGAAAGGGATACTTTTAAAAGAAATGCGTCAGATACATCATTGTCATTGACATACGAGTAACTATATAAACCTTCCCCATTGGCAATTTAAACTTACGTCAATCATAATAGGATTGGTTACACTTGTTTATGAACATATACATATACATTGTTAGTTACCAAATGATACCTGTTTTATCATATCATTGCCATCATTATCATCATATCAATATTATCATCATTATTATCGTTATCATCATTATCATTATTAATATCATCTATATAATATCATCATCATCATTATTAATATCATCAGTATCATAATATCGTTATCATACCATTATCATTATCATAAATATCATCATATTATTATCATTCTTATTAACCTTCATAGCATTTCTTGCTGTTATTGTTAATATCATGTGACCATAAGAGATAAAATGAAAACTTTTATATTCTAATTTTTATTTGAAATAACACATTATTATTTACTTTTTTACCTTAAAAAAAAACTAATTTTTTCATGCGCATACTTCGCCAATAAAATAAAAATTACTTCATTCATTGCGTTTTATCCTCTCCCGGAAAATTTATCATCAGGTTTCGAATACACTAATCAATCAAGCCCACATCCGTTACAAAGAAAGAGTCATATATCCTCAGCAATTTATTTCCATCACTTATGACACCTTTTACGATAACGGGAAGGTTTTTTTTTTTTTTACCAAAAATACCAGGGGGGAAAAAGGTGTACAAAAGGAAACTCGTGCCTGAAACAAATAATTAGATTGGATAGTACCTGAACCGAACTCATGAAACCGACACGTAAAATTCGCGTGGTGCACGCTATGGTACTGGACGACAACGCGTAAAGGCCAAATCGCATGGACGATGCACCATTTTTTTTTTTTACCATTCCTCTATCGGGTAACGAGCTTCCAATTATGGCCCCTTCCATTTACCGGGTCGTTTTGGCAAAAATATTTTTGCTACACCCCAACAAAATGACACAGTTTCGATCGACGACATCAATGACGTCATCAAGACTTCTGTCCTTTACGTGTAATTTTCCCTGGAAGCTTTTAAAACAGCTTTTCGGGGGCTGGGAAACAAGCGGAAAAGGAGAGAACCAGGAGAAACATTAACACTGGAATTGGTTTTTCGAAAAGTTCTGGAATCTTTCCATTCATCATACTCAGAAAATTCCCCTCCTCAAGATCCCATTAGCATGTTGTCGCAGGTTTTTCGCCTTGTTTGCTTAACGAATGCGTTCTCAAGGAACGAGTACATGTGGCTACAAATCCAATTGTTGGACAAACGGGACACGCATTCAAGAAAGAGATACTTTTAAAAAGAAATACGTCAGGTATATCATTGTCATTTACATAGGAGTAACTAGTTAAACCTTTACCCATTGGCAATTTAAACTTTAGTCAATCATACCAGGTATTGGCTACACTTGTTTATGAACGTAAATACATTGGTAGCGTGCTACACAAGTTACACCAATTAATACATCTTTATATTTCTGTGTTACAAGAGAAGAAAAAAAGTTGGGTTGATTTCAAAGTTTGAAGAAGAGTAGTTGCATTTTCTTTGTAATTTTCAGATATACACTCAAGAGTCAAAACATTAAGACCACCCTACACATTTTGCAATGGACCCGCCGGGATGACGTGGAAGGCACGTGATCAGGTGGAAGTGGTATTTAACTGGTATTAAGTGGTGGTATTAATCCATGCCAAGGCGGGATGAAGCTGCGTGGCGCGCCAAAGTTGGGCCAACTCGCTATTGACAGGTGGTCATAATGGGTTGGCTCTTGAGTGTATGTTTATCAAAACAATAACTTAATAAATTAAGTTAAATTCACTTCATAATCAATGAAAATCATCTTTAATTAAAAAGTTTTATTAAAATTTCGCTTTCTTTTTTTGTATTAAACAGGAGGATAAGCTCAATGATTTTGATTCTTTTTGTTAAAAGTATTTATATTATAAATTTAAATTATAAATTTAAGCTATTTTGATATCAAGATAATAAACTGATTGTTCCTTTTGTTAAAGGTGCTTGTATTGCATATTATAATTAAGTTAAACAATCTTTTAAAAATATCGATGTTTTCATACCAGGATATTAGACATCTAGAATGGCAGCATTTCTAATTCTAGTATTAATTAACGGATGGTTGAAAGGTTTCCCTTCATAAATTTTAAAATATGTTTTTTTTAAATACATTTGCTCAGTAAATTTCTTTTGTAAGGCTGATTTTGATTATTTTAAAATACATACCGATGCAGACTAACATTATAATATTTAAAAATAATATTTGAGAATTAAAGTATGATAAAAGAAAAGTAATCGATTAATTATCATATATAGGTCATGTTATTAAACGATTCCACCATTATCATCATTAATATCATCCCCTGTTGTCATCGTCATTATCATGTGACCATACGAGATAAAGAAACTTTTATATTCTATTTTTTATTTGAAATAACACATTATTATTTACTTTTTACATTACCAAACTAAATTTTTACATAATCGTGCTTCACCAATAAGGTAAAAATTGCTTCATGCATTGCCTTTTATCCTCTCTCGGAAAATTTATCATCAGGTTTCAACGCACTAATCAGTCCAAGTCCACATCCGTTACAAAGAAGAGTTATTTATCCTCAGCAATTTATTTCCATCACTTATGACACCTTTTTGCGTGATAACGGAAAAGGTTTTTTTACCAAAAAAATACCAGGGGAAAGAAGGCGTACAAAAGGAAACTCCTTCTGAAACAAATAATTAGATTGTATAGTACCTGAACCGAACCTCATGAAAACCGACGCACGTAAAATTCGTATGGCACACGCGACGGTACCGGACGACAACGCGTAAAAGGCCAAATCGCATGCGACGACGCACTATTTTTTTCAGCATTCCTCTATCGAGTAACGAAGTCCCAATTAGGCCCCTTCCATTTACCGGGTCGTTTTGGCAAAAATATTTTTGCTACACCCCAACAAATGACACAGTTTCAATCGATGACATCAATGACGTCATCAAGACTTCTGTCCCCTTTTACGTGTAATTTTCCCGGAAGCTTTAAAACAGGTTTCCTGCGGGGCTGGGAAGCAAACGAAAAAGGAGAAACCAGGAGAAACATTAACACTGGAATTGGTTTTTCGAAAGTTCTGGAATCTTTCCATTCATCATACTCCAGAAAATTCCCCTCCTCAAGATCCCATTAGCATGGTGTCGCGGTTTTTTCGCCTTGTTTGCTTAACGAATGCGTGTTCTCGGGAACGAGTACATGTGGCTACAAATCCAATTGTTGGACAACGGGACATGCATTCAAGAAAGAGATACTTTAAAAGAAATACGTCAGGTATATCATTGTCATTTACATAGGAGTAACTAGTTAAACCTTACCCATTGGCAATTTAAACTTTAGTCAATCATACCAGGTATTGGCTACACTTGTTTATGAACGTAAATACATTGGTAGCGTGCTACACAAGTTACACCAATTAATACATCTTTATATTTCTGTGTTACAAGAGAAGAAAAAAAGTTGGGTTGATTTCAAAGTTTGAAGAAGAGTAGTTGCATTTTCTTTGTAATTTTCAGATATACACTCAAGAGTCAAAACATTAAGACCACCCTACATTTTGCAATGGACCCGCCTGGATGACGTGGAAGGCACGTGATCAGGTGGAAGTGGTATTTAACTGGTATTAAGTGGTGGTATTAATCCATGCCAAGGCGGATGAAGCTGCGTGGCGCGCCAAAGTTGGGCCAACTAGCTATTGACAGGTGGTCATAATGGGTTGGCTCTTGAGTGTATGTTTATCAAAACAATAACTTAATAAATTAAGTTAAATTCACTTCATAATCAATGAAAATCATCTTTAATTAAAAAGTTTTATTAAAATTTCGCTTTCTTTTTGTATTAAACAGATAAGCTCAATGATTTTGATTCTTTTGTTAAAAGTATTTATATTATAAATTTAAATTATAAATTTAAGCTATTTTGATATCAAGATAATAAACTGATTGTTCCTTTTGTTAAAGGTGCTTGTATTGCATATTATAATTAAGTTAAACAATCTTTAAAAATATCGATGTTTTCATACCAGTGATATTAGACAATCTAGAATGGCAGCATTTCTAATTCTAGTATTAATTAACGGATGGTTGAAAGGTTTCCTTCATAAATTTTAAAATATGTTTTTTTTTTAAATACATTTGCTCATAAAATTTCTTTTGTAAGGCTGATTTTGATTATTTTAAAAATACATACCGATGCAGACTAACATTATAATATTTAAAAAATAATATTTGAGAATTAAAGTATGATAAAGAAAAGTAATCGATTAATTATCATATATATCATGTTATTAAACGATTCACCATTATCATCATTAATATCATCCCCTGTTGTCATCGTCATTATCATGTGACCATACGAGATAAAGAAAACTTTTATATTCTATTTTTTATTTGAAATAACACATTATTATTTACTTTTTACATTACCAAACTAAATTTTACATAATCGTGCTTCACCAATAAGGTAAAAATTGCTTCATGCATTGCCTTTTATCCTCTCTCGGAAAATTTATCATCAGGTTTCAACACACTAATCAGTCCAAGTCCACATCCGTTACAAAGAAGAGTTATTTATCCTCAGCAATTTATTTCCATCACTTATGACACCTTTTGCGATAACGGAAAGGTTTTTTTTACCAAAAATACCAGGGGAAAGAAGGTGTACAAAAGGAAACTCCTGTCTGAAACAAATAATTAGATTGTATAGTACCTGAACCGAACCTCATGAAACCGACACACGTAAAATTCACATGGCACACGCGACGGTACTGACGACAATGCTTAAAAGGCTAAATCGCATGGAACGATGCACCATTTTTTTTTTTTAAATCTCCATCCCTCTATCGGGTAACGTGCTGCCAATTATGGCTCCTTCCATTTACCTGTTTTGGCAAAAAGATTTTTTGCTACACCCCAACAAAATGACACAGTTTCGATCGCCGGCATTAGTGACGTCATCAAGGCTTCTGTCCCCTTTACGTGTAATTTGTCCGGGAAGTTTTAAAACAGGTTTCGCGGGGTGGGAAACCAGCGAAAAAGAAGAACCTGTTGGAACATTAAAACTGGAATTGATTTTTCGAAAGTTCTGGAATCTTTTCATTCATCATACCCAGAAAATTCCCCTCCTCAAGATCCCATTAGCCTGATATCGCAGGTTTTTTTGCCTTGTTTACTTAACGAATGCGTGTTCTTGGGATGAGGTACATGTGGCTACAAAACCAATTGTTGGACAAAGGGACACGCATTCGAGAAAGAGATACTTTTAAGAGAAATACGGCAGGTACATCATTGTCATTGACATACGAGTAACTATATAAACCTTCCCATTGGCAATTTAAACTTACGTCAACCATAATAGGATTGGTTACAATTGTTTATGAACATATACATATACATTGTTAGTTACCAAGTGATACCTGTTTAATCATATCATTGCCATCATTATCATCATATCATCAGTATCATAATATCGTTATCATCATTATCATTATTAATATCATCAGTATCATAATATCGTTATCATCATTATCATTATTAATATCATCATATTATTATCATTCTTATTAACCTTCATAGCATTTCTTGTTGTTATTGTTAATATCATGTGACCATAAGAGATAAAATGAAACTTTTATATTCTAGTTTTTATTTGAAATAACACATTATTATTTACTTTTTTTACTTTAAAAACCTAATTTTTTGCATGCGCATACTTCACCAGTAAAGTAAAATTACTTCATTCATTGCGTTTTTATCCTCTCCCGGAAAATATATCATCAGGTTTCAACACACTAATCAATCCAAGCCCACATCCGTTACAAAGAAGAGTCATATATCCTCAGCAATTTATTTTCATCACTTATGACACCTTTTACGATAACGCAAAGGTTTTTTTACCAAAAATACCAGGGGGAAAAAGGTGTACAAAAGGAAACTCGTGCCTGAAACAAATAATTAGATTGGATAGTACCTGAACCAAAACTCATGAAACCGACACGTAAAATTCGAGTGGTGTACGCTGTGGTACTAGACGACAACGCGTAAAAGGCCAAATCGCATGGGACGATGCACCATTTTTTTTTTTACCATCCCTCTATCGGGTAACGAGCTTCCAATTATGGGTCCTTCCCTTTACCGTGTCGTTTTGGCAAAAATATTTTTTTGCTACACCTCAACAAAATGACACAGTTTCGATCGACGACATCAATGACGTCATCAAGACTTCTGCCCCCTTTACGTGTAATTTGCCCCGGGAAGCTTTTAAAACAGCTTTTTGCGGGGGTGTGGAAACAAGCGGAAAAGAAGAACCTGGATGAAACATTAACACTGGAATAGGTTTTCGAAAGTTCTGGAATCAATATCATTTATCATACCCCAGAAAATTCTCCCTCTTCAAGATCCCATTAGCCTGGTCTCGCAGGTTTTTCGCTTGTTTACTTAACGAATGGTGTTCTCAAGGAAGGGGTACATGTGGCTACAAATCCAATTGTTGGACAAAGGACACGCATTCGAGAAAGAGATACTTTTAAAAGAAATACGTCAGATACATCATTGTCATTTGCATGCGAGCAACTATTTAAACCTTACACATTGACAATTTAAATTTACATCAATCTTATTTGGATTGGTTACCCTTGTTTATGAACATATATATACATTGTTAATTACTAAGTGATACTTGCTTTATCATATCATTACTTTCATTATCATCATTAATATCATCCTCAATATCACCATATGGATATCATATATTTATCATCATAAATATGATCATATCATTATCATCATTAATATCATTATATCATTATTGTCATTATCATCATATATTTATCATCCTTAATATGATCATATCATTATAATCATTAATATCATTATATCGTTATTGTCATTATCATTAATAATATTATAATATTATTATCATCCTTATTATCGTTATAACATTTCTTACTGTCATTGTTAATATCATGTGGCCAAAAGAAATAAAGAAAAATTTATAAAAAAATTTTCAATTGAAATAATACATTATTATTTACTGTTTTACATAAAAAAAAAACTTAATTTTTTTACATAATCAACTTTTACCAATAAGGTAAAAATTACTTCATTGCATTTATTTCCATCACTTATGACACCTTTTACGATAACGAAAGGAATTTTTTACCAAAAATACCAGGGGGAAAAAAGGTGTACAAAAGGAAACTCCTGCCTGAATCAAATAATTAGATTGGATAGTACCTGAACCGAACCTCATGAAACCGACACACTGAAGAAAATTCGCATGGAGCAAGCTATGGTACTGGACGACAGCGCGTAAAATGCCAAATCGCATGGGACGATGCACCATTTTTTCCCATCGCTCTATCGGGTAACGAGCTTCCAATTATGGCTCCTTCTATTTACCGGGTCGTTTTGGCAAAAGGATTTTTTGCTACACCCCAACAAAATGACACAGTTTCGATCGACGCCATCAATGCGTCATCAAGACTTCTGTCCCCTTTACGTGTAATTTGCCCGGGGAAGCTTTTAAAACAGGTTTCGCGGGGTTGGGAAACAGCGGAAAAGAAGAACCTGGAGAAACATTAACACTGGAATTGGTTTTTCGAAAGTTCTGGAATCTTTTCATTCATCATACTCCAGAAAATTCCCTCCTCAAGATCCCCTTAGCATGGTGTCGCGGTTATTTCGCCTTGTTTGCTTAACGAATGCGTGTTCTCGGGAACCAGTACATGTGGCTACAAATCAATTGTTGGACAACGGGACATGCATTCAAGAAAGAGATACTTTTAAAAGAAATACGTCAGTTATATCATTGGTCAAATTGTCAGGTATATCGTCACGTCAATCATACCAGGTATTGGCTACACTTGTTTATGAACGTAAATACATTGATAGCGTGCTACACAAGTTACACCAATTAATACATCTTTAAATTTCTGTGTTTCAAGCGAAGAAAAAAAATTGGGTTCATTTCAAAATTTGAAGAAGAGTAGTTGTTCTTTTGTAATTTTCAGATATACACTCAAGAGTCAAAACATTAAGACCACCCTACATTTTTGCAATGAACCCGCCTGGATGACGTGGAAGGCACGTGATCAGGTGGAAGTGGTATTTAACTGGTATTAAGTGGTGGTATTAATCCATGCCAAGGCGGGATGAAGCTGCGTTGACCGTCAAAGTTGGGCCAACTCTCTATTGACAGGTGGTCATAATGTGTTGGCTCTTGAGTGTATGTTTATCAAAACAATAACTTAATAAATTAAGTTAAATTCACTTCATAATCAATGAAAATCATCTTTAATTAAAAGTTTTATTAAAATTTCGCTTTCTTTTTGTATTAAACAGGATAAGCTCAATGATTTTGATTCTTTTGTTAAAAGTATTTATATTATAAATTTAAGCTATTTTGATATCAAGATAATAAATTGATTGTTCCTTTTCTTAAAAGTGCTTGTATTGCATATTATAATTAAGTTAAACAATCTTTAAAAATATCGATGTTTTCATACCAGGATATTTAGACAATCTAGAATGGCAGCATTTCTAATTCTAGTATTAATTAACGGATGGTTGAAAGGTTTCCTTCCTAAATTTTAAAATATGTTTTTTTTTTTAAATACATTTGCTCATAAAAATTTCTTTTGTAAGGCTGATTTTGATTATTTTAAAAATACATACCGATGCAGACTAACATTATAATATTTAAAAAATAATATTTGAGAATTAAAATATGATAAAGAAAAGTAATCGATTAATTATCATGTATATCATGTTATTAAACGATTCACCATTATCATCATTAATATCATCCCCTGTTGTCATCGTCATTATCATGTGACCCTACGAGATAAAGAAAACTTTTATATTCTATTTTTTATTTGAAATAACACATTATTATTTACTTTTTACATTACCAAACTAAATTTTTTACATAATCGTGCTTCACCAATAAGGTAAAAATTGCTTCATTCATTGCCTTTTATCCTCTCTCGGAAAATTTATCATCAGGTTTCAACACACTAATCAGTCCAAGCCCCATCCGCTACAAAGAAGAGTCATTTATCCTCAGCAATTTATTTCCATCACTTATGACACCTTTTACGATAACGGAAAGGTTTTTTTACCAAAAATACTAGGGGAAAATAGGTGTACAAAAGGAAACTGCTGCCTGAAACAAATAATTAGATTGGCTAGTACCTAAACAGAACCTCATGAAACCGACACACGTAAAATTCGCATGGTGCACGCTACGGTAATGGACGGCAACGCGTAAAGGCCAAATCGCATGGGACGATGCCCCATTTTTTTTTTTTTTTACCATCCCTCTATCGGGTACGTGCTGCCAATTATGGCTCCTTCCATTTACCGGGTCGTTTTGGCAAAAAGATTTTTGCTACACCCCAACAAAATGACACAGTTTCGATCGACGACATCAATGACGTCATCAAGACTTCTGTCCCCTTTACGTGTAATTTGCCCCTTAAAGCTAAATAAAAATAAAACAGGTACACAAACATAAATATTTAAAACAGGTTTCGCGGGGGTGGTGAAACAAGCGAAAAGAAGAACCTGGTGGAACATTAACACTGGAATTGGTTTTCGAAAGTTCTGGAATCTTTTCATTCATCATACCCAAGATTTCATCCATCATACTCAATTCCCCCTCAAGATCCCATTAGCCTGGTGTGGCAGGTTTTTCGTCTTGTTTACTTAACGAATGCGTATTCTCATGAAAGGGTACATGTGGCTACAAATCCAATTGTTGGACAAAGGGACACGCATTCGAGAAAAGAAATACTTTTAAAAGAAATACGTCAGGTATATAATTGTCATTTACATAGGCGTACATATTTAAACCTTACGCATTGGCAATTTAAACTAATAATCTCAATATACCAGATACTGGTAACAGTTGTTTATAAACATATACATTGTTAGTTACCAAGTTATACCGTTTTATATAAATTCGTTAGGATTCTTCAAATTCTTTTTTGTTACACACAACGAAGAAACCAGAGTTATATTTAAAATTTTAAAGAAGAGTAGTTGCATTTGCTTTTGTAATTGATAAATATATTTTTACAGTAATAACTTAATTAATTAATTTAATTTCAGTTCAAAGTCATTAAAAATCATCTTCAACTGAAAATTAATTTGTATTAAAATTTCGTTTTCTTATTTTATTAAACAGGATAAATTTCCTGATTTTGTTAATTTTATTAAAGTACTTGTATTGGATACAGCAATTAAATTAAACAATCTTTAAAAATATCGCAGTTTTGATATCAAGATAATAAACAATTTAGTGTTTCTTTTTCTTTGTTTTCTTTTGTTAAAAAGTACTTATTTTATATTATAATTAAGTTAAAAATTTAAAAATATCGTTGTTTTGATAACAATATAATAGATAACTTCAACTAATATTTCAACACACTAATAAGTCCAAGCCCCAGCCGATACAAAGAAGAAGAGTCGTCTATCTCAGCAATTTATTACCGTCACTTATGAAACCTTTTACGATAATGGAAAGGTTTTACCAAAAATACCAGGGAAAAAATTTTTTTGCAAAAGGAAACTCCTGTCTGAAACAAATAATACATTGGATAGTACCTGAACCGAACCTCATGAAACCGACACGTAAAACTAGCATGGTGCACGCGACGGTACTGGACGACAACGCGTAAAAGGCCAAATCGCATGGGACGATGCACTATTTTTTCACCAGCCCTCTATCGGATAACGAGCTTCCAATTATGGCTCCTTCCATTTACCGGGTCGTTTTGGCAAAAGATTTTTTGCTACACCCCCAACAAAATGACACAGTTTCGATCGACGACATCAATGACGTCATCAAGACTTCTGCCCCTTTATGTGTAATTTGCCCCGGGAAGCTTTTAAAACGGGTTTCTCGGGGTTGGGAAACCCAGAAAGAAGAACCTGAAGAACATTAACACTGGAATTTGTTTTCGAAAAAGTTCTGGAATCTTTTCATTTATCATACACCAGAAAATTCCCCCTCCTTAAGATCCCATTAACCCGGTGTCGCGTTTTTTGCTTGTTTACTTAACGAATGCGGGTTTTCAAGGAAGAGGTATATGTGGTTACAAATCTAATTGCTGGACAAAGGGACATGCATTCGAGAAAGAGATACTTTTAAAAGAAATACGTCAGGTGTAGGTAACAAGTAACTATTTAAACCTTACCCATTGGCAATTTAAACTTATCAATCATACCAGGTATTGGTTACACTTGTTTATGTACATATATGCATATACATTGTTAGTACCAAGTTACACCTTTTTATACAATCGTTAGAATTTCTTCAAATTTTTTGTGTTACACACAACAAAGAGAAAAGGCTCAGATTTCCAAATTTAAAGAAGAGTAGTTACATCAGCTTTTGTAATTCATAGGTATATGTTTATCAAGACAATAACTTATTAAATTAAATTAATTTCTTTTCATAATCATCATCAACCAAAAAAGCATCAACTAAGTCAAGAATCTTAAGAAAAATCATCCTCTAAAAATGTAATTAATTATTTTTTTGTTAAAATTTCGTTTTTTTTCTTTTATTAAACAGGATATGTTCCGCGATTTTGATCCTTTTGTTAAATGTACGTGTCTTGCATACTATAATTGAGGTGAACCATCTTTAAAAATGTGGCTGTTGGTTTTTAAGATAATAGACAACTTATTGTTCGTTTTTTTTAAACGTACAGTTGTATTACATACTGTAATTAAGTTAAGCGATCTTTAAAAATATCATTGTTTTTTCAAGATAATATATAACCTAGAAGGGCAGCATTTTTAATTATTGCATTATTTAACGCATGGTTGATAGGTTCCTTCATAAATTTTAAAATATGCTTTTTTTTTTAAATAAATATACACAACATGAATTAAACAAGACATTAAATAAAACTGGTACATGTTTTATTTAATGTTAACATAGAACAACATCCCTTATAAGAAAAGTTTCTCTTGGTACAATAATTACAATGATTCCTTGTTAGTTACAATAATAGTTTATAATTTCCTAGTACTTACAATATTTTACTATAAATTATTATATGTTATGTATAAATTTATATTGTTTTAGTGGATATGAATAACATCTTCCAGTGATAGTTCAATCAGATGAATATTTTTAAATAGAATTCTATTATTATTTGAATTTTTCAAAAAGCACTAAATGAGGAAATTACGAATTATAAAGAGAGTGATGTTACTGATGAGGATTAACCAGTAAAAACTGATAATTTCTTGCAATAAAAACTATATCTAGATTAAAATTTGTACTATTTGTAATGAAAAGAACTTGATTTAATCAATATAATTCAAATTTCCTTTTAGTTTTTAGCATCAATCCGGAATTTTAAATTAAATTAATTATATGGTTGTATTAGGCTTTATTTTTAAGTGAAAGTTTTTCATGGTTGAACAAAATAATTTGATATTTTTTATTGATTTAAACAATAATTCATAGATCCATTATCAGAAAAGCAAAAGAAATATATCTATAAAATTGAATTTTCAATATTTTTATAGCGTTGTATCAAATATTTATAAATAGATCACGATGCAACTGTCTAAAAAAATGTCTAAAAAGTTGATATGACATCCAAATACAAAAACTCCCTTTTATGTGTGAGTTGAAATGTAATAGATAATCATTATTTGACGTCATACTGATACCAATAATCGAGTTTCGATTGCAGAGGGTAGTATTTTCTATTTTTGATGAACCAGCAAATTTTTCAGACTTCAGATATGTTAATACAAAATTATTGTGATGGATAACATCATTTCCTTTCAACTTTGACAAAAGATTTTCTTTCTTTGTATCTTTGGAGTGGTTACTCAGAATAATGGTGGTAGTACCCTGAAAAGTTCAAGAATAAAAAATAATAACAATTTATTGGAAATCATTCTTTTCTGGTGATTTTTTTCTTTGAAAGTGCTTCGCATTGGTATGCACCCATTATACAGTCAAGAAAATTAGAAAAGAAACACCATGCAGATATACATTAGTCTCTAAGACTGAAATTTTGGTAGTCCTATATCTCTAAATTTGAAATTATCTCTAAAATTATTAAAAATTAGAAAATTATCTCTAAATTTTGATTAATTATAAAGTTTTGAGAATTATCTTTAAATTTTGATTAATTTTAAAGATTAGAAGATTATCTCTAAATTTGGATTAAGTATAAAGAATAGAAAATTATCTCTAAATTTAAATTTTGATTTAATTATCTCTAAATTTTGATTAATTATTCTTAAATTTTGTTAATTTTGAAGATTAGAAAATTACCTCTAAATTTTTTATTAATTATAAAAAATTAGGAAATTATCTCTAAATTTTGATTAATTATAAAGTTTAGAGAATTATCTTTAAATTTTGATTAATTTTAAAGATTAGAATATCTCCAAATTTGGATTAAGTATAAAGAATAGAAAATTATCTCTAAATTTGGATTAATTATAAAGATTAGAAAATTTCCTCTAAATTTTGATTAATTATCTTTATTTAATTTTTTGTTAAATTTTGATTAATTAAAAATTATAAAAATTATCTCTAAATTTTGATTAATTATAAAGTTTAGAGAATTTTCTTTTTAAATTTTGATTAATTTTTAAGATTAGAAGATTATCTCTAAATTTGGATTAATTATAAAGAATAGAAAATTATCTCTAAATTTGATTAATTATAAAGATTAGAAAATTATCACCTCTAAATTTTGATTAATTATAAAAATTAGAAATATCTCAAATTTTGATTTATTATCTTTAAATTTTGATTAATTTTGGTTAGATTATCTCTCCTAAATTTATGAAGATTAGAAAATTATCTCTAAAATTTTTGATTAATTATCTCTAAATTTTGATTTATTATCTCTAAATTTGGATTTAATTATGTAGATTAGAAAATTATTTCTGATTAAATCTCTAAATTTTGATTATTATTAAATAAATAAGATGACGATACTGATTTTTGATAATAAATGAATGATGATAATTAATCAATAAAAAAAGATGATTTCTATCACGACTTGATATCGATGATTGTTATGTATATTACTATTTTGAGAACCTGTTAAAAAATGTTACATAATTACTGGAGGTACATTTGAGGGGAAAATAATATACTATTCTTGATAATCAAATTTTAACACCTAAAGAAACAACTAACTAAATTTAGCAAATTTTTATATTATTTCTTTGTGTTAATTTTTATATTATTTCTTTTGTTTGAAAATAATTAATGGATTCATTTCTTTATTTTGAATTATTAATTGCATAAATTTTAAACACATAAAATTTATTTAAAAAGAACATTAATTTCTATCTTATAATCAATATGAAATTTTTATCAAATTCTAAATTGTAATATAAATGAAGAAAAATTTTTTATGTATAATTTATTGCCTAAATAAAATACAAAGCAATAAAATAAATAAATAAATAATAAATTAATAATAAATATATATAAAATATAAATAATATATATATATATATATATATATATTCATCTTATTTGTAAATAAAAATAATAAATACAACCACTAAATATATTGGAAATCTAATATCGGAAATGTTTTACTGATAAAAACACTTATTGAATTCAAAACTATTTTTTTTTTAGCCTATATATAATACAATATGATTGTATGTCTCAGATTGAAGTAGGCTGCTATAAGTATCCAAAGTGCCTAACGATAAAGATTATTATCCTTTTATACCAATCAAATACTTTTGATGATCTTAAAAGACTTCAAATTTCTTTAGAAGGGAAGTTGAAGCACCACTTCAACTAAATTTGAGTAGCTGCTTCAATAACTTGATAATGGTTGTTGAATCCAAAAAAAAAAAAGTTTAGATATTTGTCTTATAATGCTTGATGTTTTTCTTTCTGATTTATTTCAGGCCCTCTACAAGTATTATAGTAATAAGTTAGCCAAACAAAAAAGGAAGTTATTTTTAGAAATTTCGCTTTAATATAAGAACACACATCATTTCAATCTCCAAAATGTTTTTTAAAAAACTTTTCATTTGTATCACCTAATTGAAGCAACATAATTATCTACATTTAGAATAATATTAAAATTTTGACTTCAAAAATTCAAATTCAATTATCATTTACAAAACCTTTCTAAAATTTTTTAACTTTTTTTTTTTTTCTAAAATTTTTTTTTGTCTTTAAGAAATATCAACAACATATTTATGTTTTACAATAATTTAACTTGAATATTAATCTTTATGAATATATGGTTTACGCATGGTTTCAATGAAAGCATACGTAACCTGAAAACTTTCAGTGTATATAAAATGTTTTCTTCTTTAATTTCTTTATAGCATTAAAATAAATTTATTGAAAAATAGTTTTGCATAAATATTATACAAATGACGAATAGCTTTAACATATAAAAATAGTCGACATATAGTAACATAAAGTAGTTTAATTTCACTCATAGAAATCTTGCTTTAATATAAGAATACATATTATTTTTATTACCTTATTAAAGCAACATAATTATTTACGTTTAGAATAATATTAAACTTTTGACTTTGTCAAAATTCAAAATTCATATTCAATAATCGTTTAAAAAAATTTGTAAAAATTTTTAACGCCCCACCCCTCCCCTTTTTTACCTTTTGTTTTTAAGAAATGATATCAACTACACAATTATAGTTACAATAATTTAACTTATATATTAATGTTTATGGACACAAACGTTTTTTTCTTTGATTTCTTAATAATAATAAAAATAAATAAAATTATTGAAACATAGTTTTATGCATAAATGTTATACAAATGATGCACAGCTTTAATATAAAAATAAGTCTTACATATAGTAAGATAAGAGTATAATTAATTCAAAACAACATATTTACTGAGGTAATAGCAACCAACCTCTAGATGAAGGGTTCATTAATTTCATGGTAATCTAAATTACAATGGAGGTAAATAGCAATTATTACATTAGCTTAGCAAAGATTTAACTACGAAGTGAGTTTATATTACTGTTATGCATTCCATTTGTGGAATTCAAGAACGTAAATGGTTAATTCATTTAGATTAAATACGAAATTTTAATTAAATAAATAAACCATATTAAATAATGAATAAAAATGCATATTTATTTACTATTCATTATTTTAATTGTTACAAAACGAATTAAAATTATATGACTTACAGTATTATGTTTCTGGTCTATCAAATACTGATGAAATAACTATTTGAAACAAGTTATGCGAAAGTAAATATAACATATTGTGTCTAAGTAAATGCTTTAAAAATAATCTGAATAATATTTATAATTCATGCAACTTAAATTTCATTTTATTCATTATATCAGTAAATATTTATCTATATAAAAAAACACAACACATGATGACTAACAAGAAGTGAATTAGAAACAAGACCTTGCACACATGAACACAACACATGAGGACTAATAATGAGTGAATTAGAAATAAAACCATTTTTGCACAAACAGTTACACAGATAGATAACACTAACAACAACAGGATTATAAAAAATTAAGAACAAAAAGGAGACCAGAGACATTGCCTAATGACACTGGTCTTGTTTTCCAATATCTTGATTCATTTGTAGGCTCACGAAGATCCTCACATAGAACAGATGGTCCATGCCCATTACTTATCCAGAGTTTCAAAATTGGCAAGTAGAATTGGTTGTAATGTCTATGCGGTGCAGATGGTTGGCAAGGCAATCGTTTCCCGTAGACAGGCGAAAGGACACCATTGTTTTTGCGTCTTGGTTTATCGAGAATAACAGAAGGTAGGAACACGTCTTCCAGTATTTTAGGACTGTACGAGTCAGAAGGTCTGTAGGAAATTAGATGCAAATAAATGTTTTAGAAACAGTTTAAGCCTCCAATAAGGAATGGTTGAATTAGGATGTTATAATAAGAGGGCACCTCTTTTTGGCAAGGTAGTCAGCTTGTTCATTGCCCAAAAAGAACACAATGGCCAGGCATCCACTGAAGAAAGATTTGTTTCGCCTTTTAAAATGGGAGTTTTCAATCATTCTTGAGTTCTCACAATTCTGTTGTGTTGAAGTGTCAATGGGTATTCACACAGAGCTAATTTGATTGCTACTACTACTTCACCACACCACATCACTGTGCCTATAGCTGAGTTGCCCCTTTACAGTTTTGATGTGGGTGAAGAAGTCTGATTGGGTTAGGTGACGCTCTACGGTCATATGAGACCGGGACCTACGACTTAAAGTGGATTCCGAACCACTATGGATGTTTTACAGTGGTAAAACGTCCATGGTATCGCCGGGATTCGAACACGAAACCTGTGGTACCGAGAGCCAGAGAAGGCTGCTTGAGAATCTGAAAGAAGGACTGCTCTTTCAAACTTATAAGGGATAGTTAATAATTGATTTAGAGCTATACACTACTTCATCATAGAAGCAAGTACCAATGTAGCCAGCAGGACCGTAGAAAGAAAAAAAGATCTGAAAACGCACAGTCCCTACATTTAAGTGACAGTATTAAGCATAAAATTAATATATATAATAAAAGAAATTTTCTAAAGTACTAGAAAACGGAATTTTTTTCTAATCGGTTATGATACGTTAACTTGACACGCAATGGTTTTTTGACTTAGACACTTTTATCGGAAAATTCTTTTTATAGATTTCCATTTCTAAGAATGTCTATCCAAATAAGTCTCATGAATATATCAAACAAAATGATTAACAATCAAATGGAAATTAAACAAAAACTTAGAATTGATGGCAAAACTGCCACAATGAGTAGATTCCGTGTTATTAAGATCAACATAAATACAATATGTATGAAATAAATTATTACTAAAATAGAGCTGGTTTTTAATTTATTTTGTAATTTATTGCGGTGCATTTGTCTTTCTGTCTCGTGGTATTGAGCGATTGCATACGTAAAAGGATATTGGTAAACGCTCAGACGAGTTACTCGAAAAATTATTTATCGATATGCGATCGACTCGCAAGTTAGCGTGATACAATAACGACTGAAAACAAAGTTACTAATTTATATCTAAATAAAAAAAAAATGCACAGACGCTATTTATTAAGAGATTATCGAAAATTGCTTTAACTAATAATTTCGAGGTAATTTTAAAACGATAAGATTGTAAATTATTAAATATGAATTAATTTTAATGAATTTTTTCGAAAATTCATTTTTTTTATTTTGCTTTTATGATACTTTTCATTTATAAAAATATAAAATTTTATGACTTTTTCAAGTTTTTAAGTTATTTAAAATGCAAAAATAAAAATTATATGCAAAGTATTTTGCCTACTTTTTAAAATTATGATTGAAGAAGATGATTACTTTAATTTGAACTTTAAATCCTAATTTTTATGCAGTTTGTTTATAATACAACATGTATAATAGTTTGTAACAGCTGCAAAACAGCTTTATTCACTGTCAAAAATATTCTATTTTATTTTGAATAGTTTGATAAACATTGAACTTTGACAAAAATTGAACAAACATATCTCTTATCTTTGAGAATAGATTTTGCTTTTTTATTTTCCTAGTATGGCTTCTTTAGTAACTTGTATTTTCCTAGTTTGTTTATTTTTTTTCTTTCTTCAAATTTTAGAATTTTGTCTTAAAATTGCTAAAAATATCCTTACAATTACAATAAATATGAATAAATATTATAATTAATAGAATCAAATATGTATACAATTACAATATCGTTCCAATGTACATTACACTCATAAAATTTAAAAGACTACCTGACATACTTATATATCAAGTAAGCAATAGAAATCTAAATTGTCTAAATTTTAATTCAAAAATCTTGTAGATGTAACTTTTAATTTTTAGATATAGTTTTGTATATAACTTTATATGTATATAATTTAAATTTTTTCTTAATTCAATAATTAATTACATCTTATCATATTTTTTAGTTTAAAAAAAAAGTTTCATAAGGTATCAGGTTAAGTAGTCAAATTTTATGACATTGTAATTCTTGAGAAAATAAAGTTGTTTTCAAGGTATATTTTCCTAAATAGTTTTCCTGGTTTAATGACTATACATGGGTTTGAATAAATATTTAAACATACCTAGTATTCAATTAATACTAAAGACAATTACTAGTAGAAAATATATTTAAACTATATAACTTTAGATGATTTTTAAAATTTTGAAATTAATCTAAATTCTTTCATTACGTTTTATAAACCAATAAACAGAGATATTTTAATTTACTGTGTATGAAGTTTTGACAAACAACTGGTATAAATATAACAGTATTATATTTCTATACGTATTGTACTTTCAAATATTCTCCATTTATATAAGCAAAAAATTTTACTTTCCTTCCTTAAGTAATTGTTACTGATTAAATTGATAAAGTTAAATTCATTCCAAGTCCGTAATAGTAATGGAGTAAGTCGTCGATTTACTCATTTGGATGTAGAGTCACGAATTCTTGTCGAATTATTTAATCGACCTCGCACAAAGGAACAGAAATGAAACATTTTTTTATAGTCCCTAAATGCCGTCAGAAGAATTAATGAAATTGCTTCATCACACTGAATTTATTTTTTTTGATAATATTTTTTTTTGTCCATTATACATATATATGGTTGATTTGATTGTGTAGTGGATTGTGATATAAGAATGAAACTTTGAAGTTTAAATTTTTAATTACAAAGGATTTGTTTTTTTTTGGTTTCGAACTAAAACACTTTTTTCTTTTTTTATGTTTCGCTGAAAAAAAAAAAAAAAAAAACGAAGAGAGTAATACACCAAGTAACACTTCATGTAAATTAGAGCGTGAAATGTGTTTTTATGTATGAAAAAAAAAAATTGCTTTTTTGTAATTGCCGCACATAAATTTCAGTAGTTGAATATCGAAAAAGTACATTCTTAATCCCCTGTGCTGGAGATTTGAGGGGTTAAATCGACTGTAAAAACAGATTTAATTTATTAGCCACGTGATGACAGGTCAACCAGATTGCAAATGGTTGAAGGTTTTATTCTTCTGGTAGCATGGAATGCGAATTGTGGCCTGATTATGACAATCTAACATCAAAAGTCTGATTTTTCAATGTGCATTTATTATGGTATGCTATGCAGAGCACCCATACTAGAAATGGACTATACTATTGGACAGAATTAGTTCTATTTATAGAGAAATAAGGGTAGCAGAACATTTTAAGACGACAGGAAACGTGGAGGTCATTTATGGTTCCAAACGCTAGTCAAATTTAGATTCCTAGAGAACTAAACCTATTCATTCCTTTCGTTCGTTCATTATTAGTTGCTGCGTTTATTCTCCCCCCTGGTGTTTCTGGGTATTGAGAAATTATTTCCGAAATTTTCGTTCCCTAATACATATTTGATCAGTTTGGATTATGAATAACCCTGTACGTTCTTCATTTCTCCATAGACCAATTGGCTAAAGCTCTGGCCTTTGGTATCACATGCTGGTTCGAATCCTGGTGGTGACATGGATGTTTTTTTAATTTTCGGAATACACGTTAAACTGTAGATCCCGTCTAATTAGCCCAGAGTGTGCAAAAAGTGACCGTAGAGACAAACAAAAAACCATTCCCAAAGACAAGTTATTTCACGTGGGTGCTAAGGTTAGTTCGTTGCTTTTTGCTTGTAATGGATTTGGCTGTTGCTCACAATGCCGTCTCCTTACGAAAATAAATGGAACGTTTACGTTAACTTCTTGCTGAACTTTGAATTGACAAATATTCGGGCATTGATAATTGAAGACATTGGACCTGATGCTCTTTTAGAAGAGAATTTTTCAGACCATGAAAGCTATAGGAATAGAAGTATGCGGAGATTCTGGAAATGTGCCAAAAAATTCTAATTATTTGATAAAGTGTGATACTTCAAATATTTTTGCTTTCAAAATTTAAAAATAATAATAATATACAGGCTAAAATCAACAATTACTTTCATTAATTGTGTTTTTTTAGGATATGAATGACTGTTTACAACAGTCGATAATAACTTTTCTATAAAATAAATTATCCTCGCTTAAATTATCAGCGATAATTATCATTACAAGGATTTTTGGGTTCTCTGTTAATGCATCTATTTTATGAGAATTTGAATGGAACGAACGAGCTGTTTAAGAGCATTGCTTTCATGCTCAACATTTAGACTTGATATCATTAATCAAACGTTTGAGTTTCCAATAGACGTTATAAAGTGCAAAATTGATATTTTCATTGTTGTTAATTTTTTCATATCATCTGTAACAGTAACTACATAGAAATAACATTATAAAAGCTCTATATAATTATTATATTTTTTTAGTGCTAAAACAAACTTGCAATCATAAAAAACATATGTGTATCCACATAAAATTTTGATTGTTTATAAATTTAAAAATAATTTAAATTGTATCTATTGTCTTATCTTAGACATTATTTTTTGTCTAGAACTTTATTAATTATATATTCATCGCATAAAATCTACTTTTTCTTCTTATAAACTTATCTTCTTCTTCTTCATTTGCCAAAACAGCAGCCAGTGGGCAAAGGCAGTCTGTATACTGACAAATTTCTAGATAGGAGATGTTTTCTTTTTTTAAGGCGTAGGTTGAAAGCCTACACCTAACGTTCTACAGTCGTATTAGACAGGGAGAAATACGGTTTTGAGTGGATTCCGAACAACTACAAACATCCATGGGACCGTCGGGAATCCAACTCCAAAAATTGTATGGCACCAGGGCCAGAGACCACTAGTCACTCGCCCATCAGTCTCAAACTTCTTAATTATTTTAATATAATTTCTGTTTGACTACTGATACTTTTATTTAATAAAACTTACTATATTTTCCACATAAACGTTTGTTTTACGTTAAATAAACTATCAAATCATTTTAATACTTTGTTTGTTGTCGTATCCCTCATGGACGGAGGGAGAGGAGTGCAGCTTCTGTTCTGATGGAGCACCCGTAGGTAGAAGTCATCGACTTTTGCTCCATGACGCTCTTACAGTCATAGGAGACCAGGGACCTACGGCTTAAAAGGGATTCCTAACCACTACAAACATCCATGGCACCGCCGGGGACTCGAACCCGAAACCTGTGGCATCGAGAGCGCCTGAGCGCTAGACACTCGGCCATTCAGGGCCTTTTTAATACTTTAAAACTTTATATTACAGCATAAATCTTTCTAATCCTAAGCGGGTTAAACATTTCATTTAGTGTACACTAACACATATTTCCTTCACTTAAAATGTTTACTTTGAACCCTTCCACAACCTTTTTAAACTTTAACCGGATATTTTTTCAATTCTCAGTCTATTCAATTTTTTCGAAAGTACATGAAAATCTCTTTTGTATTTTTTTTTTTTAAGTTTAAAAGGCTACTCATATACAAAAAAAGTTTACAAAGTCGATTAAATGTAAGAGGAAAAAGATTTCCACTATGATATTTTTTTTTTTTTCATTTTATGTATAACCGACAGATATTTAAATATTAAAAAAAAAAAAGATTTTATCTTGGTTTTCGAAGCAATTATACGCTTATGTGAACGATCAGAAAAATCAAACGGAAGTAAAATCCTCTGATCTCTCGTCGGGTTAGTTTTTATAGTCACTAAAATATTTTTTATTTGGTAATGGAAAAAATAGTATTTATAAATTTAATTTGGATAATGTATTAAAATATATAAGTAATTTATTTACTACAGATTTCTTTTAAAAGCGAAAAGTTAATTTTAAAAAATGTTAACAATAAAAATTAATATATCAGTTAAAAGTTCCTGAAAATAATTTTTTTCTTCTTCTCTGTTCTCAAATGATTTTTGAAAGATATTTTGGAAGTTTAAAGGACGGTAGAAACTTTTTAAAATAACAACAACAAACAACAACAAACATTTACAACAAAAAAAAGCATACTCAAAATTCGTACTGAAATTTATTAAAATATTTATACCAAATTAAGCACAGTTGAAGATTAAATAAGTTATAATCCTAGGTATTGACATTTTATCAATGAACTTTAAGTGATGCAACAAACTATTAAACTACTTGTAACAGAAAAATAAATATAGTGATTTATATTGAATATTTATTAAAAAAATTAAATTAAAAATTAAGATTATACTGATTTATAACCTTTGCCAAAACATTATGACCACCTGTATAACGGAGTTGGCCCACCTTTGGCACATAAACACAGCTTAAAATGGATTAATATAATAAGTTAAACACCACTTCCAATCACGTGCACCTTCTACGTCATCCAGGCGAGTTCATTGCAAAAAGGGGTGGTCATATTGTGGCTCTTTGAGTGTATATTTATTAAAAATATATAAATTAAAATTATTATTTATAAAGTTTGAAAAACCAATGATAATTATTTTATAACACAGTAAAAATATCAAGATATCAAAGTAGAATAATTTTTAATTTATTTTGAGAAATGTTGTGTTGTTGTTTCTTATCCCACTTGGTCGACAGCAATATCTAGATAAAGTTCATGAAATCTGTGAATTTTAATAAAAAGGGTAAAAAAATGCAACTTCTTTTTGCTGACCTTGATGCATATGGACACCCCAAAGGGAGAAGTTCGACTTTACCCCACACTGCTATACCCGGACATTTTAATCGCCTTTTTTACGATATGTATGGGCTACAGTGTTGCTATTCTAACCAGACCCCACGGGGTGAGAAATGCTTAAATTCCATTTAGGTATATGATACTTTGGTAATGAATATTTTATAAAAGGTTTTTATTATGAAATTATGATTTAATAGATGTGGCAAATATGAAATGAAGTGTATGCATATTATATAAAATGAATTTTATACAATAAAATTCCTGTTAAAAAAACATTTTAGAAATGCTATAATATACTAAATTAAATATTTTTGTTTCATTTTTGAACACAAAAAAATGCATGCATTTTTATATTAATCATTTAAAAAAGGCAGTTAAGTAATAAATTCAAAATTGAAGAATGTAAATAGTACTTCAAAGGTAGTCAGTATCCCAAAAGCATACTAAAGTTTCATTTTTTTCTTTTATAAACTCAATAATTATTTATGTAATAATAAGTATAGGATTTATTTTCAATTATATTATCAACATTTGTTGCATGCATGTTGAATTTTCTCAGGGCTTTTTTTACCCTCATAAGAGGCTCAAATCCTTTTTTGCAATGGCTATAAATGTTTAAAAGCTTTTATAATTAGTTCTTATAATGTGTCTGATAACATAAAGATTTATAAAAAAAAAAAGATTTAGTCAATGTTGAAAAATTAAAAAACATATCATTTGTAAGAATAATAATACACCAACCTTCATTGCAAAATGAGAGAAAAAAAAGAAAAATATGTGCATTTAAATAAGGTACATACAAATATTTTTAAATATTAAATGACTTTTTGGTAACAAATAACAGAAATTTAACTCTCTTATGGCAAACATTCATGTAACAGTCGCAGGTTAACAAATGTTTCCTGAACAGTTACATTAGTGAAAGTAACCTTTTTATTAAATTCCGCAGTTAACTCAATTGGTTCAGTTTACCAAAAACAATGTTCGCAACTCACTATAAGCAATGGACTTCAAATGTCTTCACTAAAAAATAATCTAATAAATTGGATCCTAGTGATGGTTCACCGATAGGACCTCTGCAAGACTATCCATCTCACCACAGAAAATATCAGGATATTTTCATCCACTATCGCGTAAATAGGCTGAACTCCCATTTTGCGCCATACTCCCATTTACGTATCATGCTGGAACTAAAGATAAGAAAAAGCAATAGGAACATCTTGAAGCAGTTTTGGAAAAGACATGTTTCAGAATAGACACACAAATACGCATACTATCAAACCATATATCATATTTTATTTCGTTTAGAAGGATTTTTTTACAAAAGGTTATAATGACTAAAGACATACTGTAAAATTTATAAAACCCACTCTACAATACATATTGTATCTTATAACCATCTTAAAGAAATTAAAGTAAAGGCATTTTATTTAATTATGCCACTCACTGATTGAAACAATTTTTTAGATTGGGATAGAAAGAACATATATTGTTTTCAATGGGGCATTTTGACTAAACCATTCGCCCTTAGAAGGCCATATGTAGCAGATTCAGTGTCACTCAGAGACTGCTTAGCATTTTCTCACGGGGTGAGTTTTTGGCATTTTATTACTAGGGAGAGGAATGTATGTTATTTGACAAGCACATAATAATCCATCACTCAAATTTGACGGCAGATATTGTGGGTAGTTATATTACATGCAATTAGATGTTTGTACTAAAGAGAATAACTCGTCACTCAAATCTGATAGCATATATTTGGTATCATGTCTAAAGAGACTCATAAAATTATCAAATGTCTATGCGACCTTCACAGGTCGAAATAATTACAGATTGAATATGGACTATACCATGAGTTGTTTCCTCGTGATTGGTGATATACTAAGAGCTGAGAAATATCTACTCCAATGAGAAGTAAGGAAGTTGACCCCCTCCCCCTTTTCTTGAAGGATTGTCTTAAAAAGAGGGTTTAGTGAAGAAGGGGAGAGAAATCTGCGACGAAGTGTTATTTTCTTTTTTTCTCTGAAGTGACTGAATAGGCCAGATTTTCTGCTTGTTTTTAAAATGAACCCCTTGTGATTTCGTTTATCACGCCGTGTGATAATTAAGGTCTGCCACATAACAGGATTCGAAGTAGACTCGATAACACTGAAATATCTTCGATTTCAGAGGGACTTTTTTGTGATTAATCGCGCACTTGTGATGAAAGTTATAATTTAAATTTTCATTTTTTTGTATAATAACCCAGATTTCTATAGCTGTATATATATATAATGCTTGTAAATAAAAATTAAAGTGTTCCCATGAACCTGAAAGTGGTCCTCTGCTTGAAACCGTTAATTATTGGCCGTTACACTGCCATGGGGGATTGTATCTTTGCACCTATATTTTGCCTCCACAATTTTACATGAACATCCATCCGGGTGGTATTTGGAAAGTTCGTGTTCACCTCCACAAGCAAAAATAATTACACTCTTCAGCCTACGGGCTTATCCTGAAACGAAAAACTTTTGATAGAAACAAGATCTTTTTATTCAGCTCCGCTTTCCGCTGGTTTGGTTTCGAAACAAGTTCTCCAAGTCTGGCGAACCAACGCGTTATCCCCACATAGCCAGTATTGTTTGGTTAAAAACGATATGTGAATTTAACAGTTTAATATCTTACTAATTATCTTTGATGATTACCATCCTTGAGGTTTGCATTTGGAATAAAAGTAACATCTCTTATGATTAAAATGAAATGATGATAACAAAGTAAAACTTTTAATTTAAAATGTCATTAGATTTGTTAAAATCTAAATGTAGATTTTTTGCTGTAGTGTTTTATTCTTGTGACGTAAATTAATTGAAGCAAATTCTTTGTTTTAATAATACAATCAAGAGAGAAAATGATAACATCATTTTTTAACTAAAACTGTCTAAATGCCAGTTTAAAACAATTTATTTAATTTTTTTTTTCCCAGAATTATTTTATTTGTTGAAATTTAGAGGAAATTACATGTACCACAAAGTATCTTAAGATACTTACAAAAATAGAACACAAATAAGTCCATAAAAATATTAAAAACATCATATTAATGATAAATTTAAAAAAGAGCACATACAATGGAAAATAATGGGAAAGGAAAACAAATTAAGAAAAAGTAAAGAATTTACAAATTTTTCTTATTAACAAGTTGACCAAAGTTTGATGGTCATTTTTTTTGGGGTTTTAACTCTTTCTTAAAAGTGGCTAGGTATTTGGCCTGTAGAATCTACATAATATGCGGATAAATATTCTGCACGCCATCTACATTGCAGTTGCAAAGAAAATATGTTGAACATAGATTAAATCTGATTAAATTGAGTTAAAATTTCCATGTCCAGTCGTAAACTAAGTCATTCTGAAACCACTAAAAAAAGATAAGGGCAAAAGAAAATGTAAAAAAAGGCATTTTATAATTCTCTGTAAAACATTGGATAATTCTCTATATTCAGATTTTATTAGTTTTGACTTGGAAATTATTTTTATAATAAGATTTTAGTATACTTTCATTAATTCATTTCTTATGCTTGGTGGTTTCTTTTTGTGAGCCAATTGACTTTTTATTGGAGACAATTTATATATAGCAAATGCAGAGCAAAGGCAAAAAAAGATATTTTGTTCAACAAATATATCAAGAATTTTTTAATGTTACTATTAAATTGTTGTACATTGCATAATTGTTTAAAAAGTCAGCGATTCAATGCAAATTACACATTTTGAATAGGACAAATTAGCATTTTGAATAGAATTTTTTTTTTTATCCAGTCTAATGCAAGTTTAATGCATAACGGTCGATAACAAAATACATTCGTTTGTAATTTTATATGGATGGTATTTTTATTCATGAATACTTTGTATAGATGGCATAGATCAAAACGCCTTCGTTATTTATTTTAATGACATCAATATAACGAACTGTAGTGGAGTCTTTATTAATTATCATTATAAATTATTATTATATAAATTATCATTTATTTAAATATTATTATAAATTTGAAATTATTTGGATGGATTAGTAGAGTTGAAATTAGACAAGAATACATGCCTTAAATAAAACAAATTAGTAAAATATTACCATGTTTTTAAGAAGAAAAGTCAAATTGAACAAAAACAAAAATTATTCACTATATATTCTTTTCGAAACATTTTTCAGTTTCATTTATGAATTTTTAGTATGAACTATACTGTTGTCCAATCCATTAACTGTTTCAAGCAAATTTACAACACAAAAGATATAAAAAGAATCATATTTTTACTTTATTACAGCTGAAATAAACCGTAATAAAGTTGATAAACTTAAGTCAAATGATGTATTTTCTCCAAGTCAATTTAATCAAGAAATATCAGCAAAAAATGTGGATAAGATTCAAAAGAAAATACATTCAAAATTATAAAAAAAAAAATTCTTCATTCGATGAAATAGAAAGCCTAATATAATCTGTTAAAAATTAAATTTCTGGTAGGAGATTTTCTAATACATAATGTTTATAGATCAAAATAAATGATCATCTTCATCATAGGCGCAACTGCCCCATGATTGGCCAAGACAGTTTGCTTACTGGCAGATTTTAAGACAGAGATGCTCTCTCTTTTCACGAGGCAGCTTGTCAACCCCCGTTATACAATCATAAATTAGGGCCTGGTTTAAAGTTAAGCCCTACTAAAAATATCTACTATTAGATCTGTTTCACTGAGCACTAGTCATTCATCCAGCAGACTTTTAAAATGGATATGAGCCACTACAAACATCCATGAAACCGTTTAAAGGGATTCCGCAACAAACCCATAACATTTCGGTACTGAGTGTCATTCACTCGGTCATCAGTCCTCTAGCAAAAAGTCATCATCATCATCAGTGGTGCAAGAGCCCTGTTGCAAATTCCAGGACAAGAAGTTTTCTTTTATCGTTGGGTTGCCAGCAGATTTCAAAACATGAGATGTTACAAATCATTTTACGGGGTTAATTGTCAATTACGCTCTCTAAAAAAATAAAAGTCTTTTAAACCAGGATTTTTTACGGTTTAAAAACAAGTGGCAATTCCAAACCATTGTATTTTCTTACTTAAAGAAGATGGCATCGCCGGGACAACGAACCACAAATTTTTATTGGTTACTGAGCGCCAGAGCGCTAGTTTTCGGCCATATTATCTATACCCCAATCAAAATAAACTCGCCTAAAATATCCAAAAAAAATATCCATCCCAATCACCTAAAAAAATATCCATTAAGAAAATCAAATGAAAAATATCTAGAAAATTTAATGCTTAAAACGAAACATATTTAATTATTTGATTTTTCAAATTTCGAATTATTTTCTATAAATTTATCTACTAAGTAAAAAAGTTAATATTATTTCAACAGTAATAAAGACAATTAAATTTTTAATCTAAAATAAAATATCCTTGTAAACTGGCAAGTCATTTTTTTACTTTTAAAAAAAACACGCATTCCTTTGCATTTTAAAAAAAAATTCCTTGTATTCTTTTTCTTATTTTGTAGGCTGACAGTGGAAACATATTTAAAATATTTTTATTGTTTCGTTACAAAAAAAAAAAAGTGCAGATAATTAAAAAGCAATTTTAAAGGAAAAGATACATTTTAAGCGTGTATAACAAAACATCTGAAATGAAAAAATAAAATTAAATAAAAGAACCCACTCATAAAAACTTGAAAAACTTAACATTTTTATTTCAAAAGAATTTTTAATCTCATTCATTCAAGTGTTTACAAATTGTTTATTAATAGAAAAAAATTAAACAAAAAAAAAAATAAAATAAATACTAATTCTGAATTCTGAATTTGAATGAGAAGAAAGAACTATGACGTCATCACCCATACATAGTTTTCCTGCAAATACTTTTTTAATCAAATATTTAGGAAGTGCAATTTTAACATTAAAAATAATTTATTTAATTAAAATGTATTATTTGTGAATTTTTACAGTTGTTTAAGCTATGCATATAAAAACAATAAATTCTAAGTATTATAGTTTTTAACTTTTTGGAAAGACAAACACACAAATTTATTTATAATAGAATAAACAATGGTTTAAATATAAATATGATAACGAATCGAATTAAAATTGAGTTATTATCTAATTATATACAAAGTAAATGTGTACTTTTCTAAATAGATTTCAGCAATATTTAATTTTCCACCCAAATTTTTACCTAGAATGCTTGTATCATTTTAAATATTCCGTCATAATTTATTAAAATTAATTTGAATTAGTTCATGTAATAATAAATAATTTTAATTTTAATAATAATAACAAATAATAATTTACAATTTTTTACTGATAATTTTAATAATTATTATTTTAAGTTTTAATAATAATAATATTAAATAATTATAATTTTTTTCTAATGCAAAAATGTTTATTCTTAATGTATAAGAATATAATATAAAATCAAAAAGTTTAAAAAAAAAATTGTAAAATAACTAATTATTTCTAATCAAGGTATTAAAAAAAGAAATTTGAAAAATGCATAATTAAATTTGAAATATCACATACAATAACATTATATCTGATTAATATTAATTACATTGATTTAAATGCTTTTTCTTAAATATTTATTTTTTAATAATGTTGATTCCTTGTTAACTCTTTGACTCGGTAACTTATTCTTAACTCATTGTTAACTGACTCACTCAATGTTAACTCATTGACTCACAATTTTAAATTCAGTTACAATGTGTGCGACATAAAAAATTTGCTGATGCTTGTAGATAAACTGGCCAATATTTTTAATATTTTGTTTAATCAATATTTTTTATGTTTAAGCAAACGTGGATTCTAAATCTATATCTTTATTTTCCTTATATCTTTATAAATCAATAACAAGAAAAATATAAAAAGAACCCATAATTTATAAAATAAAGTTATTACTGTTTTTAAATAAACTTGACTTATCTCATGATATATTTTTATTTTTTTATTCTGTCACCAGGCATTAAAATCATATTTACAAATATTACTGTCATGTTTATAAAAGTCATATTTATGAATAGTACTGTCATATTTACCATATTCATGAATATTACTATCATATTTATAAAAGTCATATTTATGAATATTACTCTTATATTTATAAAAGTCATATATATGGATATTACTGTCATATTTATACCAGATGGAAAACAGAGTTTTGCAGTAAAAAAATAAAATAAAATAAAATAAAAATAAAAATAAAACCTTAATCATAAAAACTACAATTTCTAATGAATTTTTATCAAATTTATTTCATAATTGTTTATCATATTTTTGAATAAACAAATAAATGTTTACGTTTTTATTTTCCAGGAAAAAAATAAAAATAATACATGTCGTGTGCTCTTTCAATCTACAATTTGCTTCTGAAATATATATGTATCTTTTTCAATATCCTACATGTTATATTATAATTATCAATGTTAATACAACTCTTTTTTTTTAAATTCACTTTATACTATTACAACCTGGAAATAAACAAATTTATAACTTTGTAATATACATTTATGAAGTACATTTTTACTTGCCATTATATATTTATGTAGTTAGAAAATAAGAAGTGGTTAAAATGGTTATCTCTGTATCATTAGAGAAAAGGAATTTATTATTTAGAATATTGGATTCTTTTTAAAAAAAGATAAGCAAAGCAGCTTCGAGATAAATGAACTGATAAGCGGTTAAAAATCGAAATGGTTACTAACGACAAAGATATGGTCGATTTAAGTAGCAATTAACTAAACAAAAAAATTAGATTATATCTTTTATTCCTGTTAAATGATATCTGGTTTATGTTTACATTACAATAAATTAAAGTTAATTACATTTTATTGTGAATTACGCTAATTTTACTTAAGTGTGAACAAAAATGAACAAAAAATAATGAGAGAATGAATTATGTATTAAATTTCATTACGAATTTGCGTTTAATATAATATAAAATGCTTGAACGAGGTTTATTGATGATTTAAAAACACCAGAATCATCCATGAAACGAAAAAAAAATCGAAATAATTTCACTCTATTTCAATGTAATCTATTGAAAGTGTTAAGAAATTCCTTAAAAATCATATTTATGAATATTACTGTTTATTTGTAAAAGTCATATTTATGAATATTTCTGTCTCTAAGTCATATTTATGAATATTTCTGTCTTTGTAAGTCATATTTATAAATATTACTGTCATGTTTATAAAAATATATTTATGTATATTTCGGTCTTATTTGTACCACGTGGAAAACAAAGTTTTCCAATAAAAAATAAAATTAAAATTAAAAAAAACCCATTTTAAACATAAAAAAATATAATTTCTATTGCTTTTTTATCAAATTTATTTCATATTCGTGTATCATAGTTTTTTAAAAAACAAACAAATGTTTACGTTTTATTTTCAGAAAAAAAATATAAATAATATATGTCGTGTGCTTTCCACTTTACAATTTGCTCCTGCAATATATATGTTTCTTTTCAATATCCTGAATGTCATATTATAATTATCAATGTTAATACAACTCCTTTTAAACTCATTTTATGTTATTACAACTTGAAAAATAAAACAAATTCTTAACTTTGTGATATACATTTATGATGTACATTTTCTTCCCATTATAAATTTATGCAGTTAGAAAATAACAATTGGCTAAAATGGTTATCTCTGTAACATTAAAAGGGAATATATTATTTAGTATATTGAATTTCTTTTTCTAAACTGATAAGCAAAACAGTTTCGAGATAAATGAACTGATAAGCGGTTAAAAATCGAAATGGTTTACTAACGACAAAGACATGGTCGATTTAAGTAGTAAGTAACTAAACAAAAAAATTAGATTCTATCTTTTATTCATATCTGGTTTATGTTTACATTACAATAAATTAAAGTTAATTACATTTTATTGTGAATTACGCTAATTTTACTTAAGTGTGAACAAAAATGAACAAAAAATAATGAGAGAATGAATTATGTATTAAATTTTTATTACTAATTTTTGCGTTTAATATAATATAAAATGCTTGAACGAGGTTTATTGATGATTTAAAAAACACCAGAATCATCCATGAAACGAAAAAAAAAAAAAAAAAAAATCAGAAATAATTTTCACTCTATTTCAGTGTAATCTATTGAAAGTGTTGAAATTCATAAAAATCATATTTATGAATATTACTGTCTTATTTGTAAAGTCATATTTATGAATATTTCTGTCTTTGTAAAAGTCATATTTATGAATATTACTGTCATGTTTATAAAATATATTTATGTATATTTCTGTCTTATTTGTACCACATGGAAACAAAAAGTTTTCTATAAAAAATAAAATTTAAATTTAAAAAAAACCAACTTTAATCATAAAAAATATAATTTCTATTGCTTTTTTATATATCAAATCAAACTTATTATATATCAATTTTATTTCATATTCGTTTATCATAGTTTTTAAAAAACAAACAAATGTTTACGTTTTATTTTCCAGAAAAAAATATAAATATTATATGTCGTGTGCTTTCCCTTTACAATTGCTCCAGCAATATATATGCTTCTTTTCAATATCCTGTATGCCATATTATAATTATCAATGTTGATACAACTCCTTTTTTAAACTCATTTTTATGTTATTACAACCTGACAATAAAACAAATTCTTAACTTTGTGATATACATTTATGATGTACATTTTCACTTCCCATTATATATTTATGCAGTTAGAAAATAACAGGTGGTTCAAATGGTTATCTCTGTATCATTAAAGGGGAATATATTATTTAGTATATTGAATTTCTTTTTAAACTGATAAGCAAAACAGTTTCGAGAAAAATGATCTGATAAGCGGTTAAAAATCGAAATGGTTACTAACGACAAAGACAGGGTCGATTTAAGTAGCAAATAACTAAACAAAAAAAAATTAGTTTATATCTCTTATTCATGTTAAATGATATCTGGTTTTTGTTTACATTACAATAAATTAAACTTAATTACATTTTATTGTGAATTATGCCTTAATGCTTTAAATTGCAATTTCTATTGATTTTTAACAAATTTATTTCATTAGCGTTTACCAACCTTCTTTAAAAATAAACGCATGTCCACGTTATATTTTCAGGAAAACATACAAATAATATATGTCGTGTGCTTTCCATTTTAGAATTTGCTCCTGCAATATATACGTTCCTTTTCTACATGTTATATTATAATTATCAATGTTAATACAACTCCTTTTCAAATTCATTTTATGTTATTACAACCTGAAAATAAACAAATTTTTAACTGTGTAATATACATTTATGATGTACAAGTTTACTTGCCATTATATATTTATGTAGTTAGAAAATAACAGGTGGTTAAAATGTATCATTAGAGATCATTAGATTAAAATGTATCTGTATCATTAGAGAAAGGGAATAGATTATTTAGTATATTTGATTCCTTTTTAAAAATATAAGCAAAACAGCTTCCAGAATAAACGAACTGATAAGCGGTTAAAAATCGAAATGGTTACTAACGACAAAGACAGGATCGATTTAAGTAGCTAGAAACTAAACAAAAAAATAGATTATATCTTTTATTTATGTTAAATGATATCTAGTTTTTGTTTACATTATAATAAATTAAAATGAATCACATTTTTTATTGTGAATTGCGTTTAATTTTTTAAATACAAACAAAAATGAATGAAATGTAACGAGTGAATGAATTATATGTTAAATTTTATTATGAATCTTGTGTTCAATGCAATACAAAGGGCTGAGAGAGGCTTATTAATTTTAAAAAGTAACAAGGATCTTCCTTAAAATGAAACAAATTTGAAATAATTTCATTACATTTCATTAAAATCTATTAAAAGTGTTAATAATATCCTTAAAATTAATATTTTTTGAATATTACTATCATGATTTATCATATTTATGAATATTACTGCATATTTATAAAAGTCTGTTAAACTCTATGATGAATTTATCATTTATGAGTACTATATATATATATATATATATATTTTTCTTCTTCTTCAGTGGTGCAATAGTCCCATGGTGGACCAAGGTCGTTTGCCAGCTGGCAGATTTCGATGCAGGAGATTTTTTACAGGATATCGATACAGGATATCGATACAGCAGATTTTTATGAAGTAGGGTTGTTAGCCCTACTTCCCGCATTCTACAGTAATATTAGACCTAGAGCCTGAATGGAGCCACAGGTTTTGGGTTCGAGTGGATCGGTTCGGAATTAACTTTAAGCCGTAGGTCCCTATCTCATATGACTGTAGAGTGTCAGAGAGTCAGACTTCTCATCCATATCATTCCCATGTTTAGGGGCAACTCAGCTCTAAGCACAGTGATGTGGTATGGTGTAGTAGAAGTGTTTTATTAGACCGGAATCTATGGTTAAAGTGGATTCCAAACCACTACAAACATCCATGACACCATCGATATTTGATCCCAAAAACTGTGGCACCTAATATATACTTTTATTTAAATAATTTCACTTCTTTAAATGCATATATTAGTTTTCCTTATTAAATATTCTATCATAACTCATCTTCTAAGTTATTATAAAAGTTTAAAAAAAAAAATAACTGAATAGTAAATTACTAATATACTATTATATATAATTACTGTATACTTTAGTAAATTACTAATTTTGACTAAATTGCTCTGCAGTAATTAAGATTTACATATTATATTTAAAGCAACTGAATAAGTCCATATGCTAAATTATGTAACAAAAATACGAATAAAACACGTCGAGCTACAGAAGTTTGTATAGTCTTTGTAATAAAATAATACAGTAATACATGTAGAGATTTGTGGAGAAACTTAATAATAATATACATGCATGGCATAAGGGATTTTGCTTTAAGACTCAGAGAATTTCATTATTAAAAGATTCAACTATGCATTGCATTCTGAACATCTTTTCTTGATTTTCTCTTGCACCTTCGTTCAAAATGCATGCATTTTATTAGAAATTTATTTTCATACTTCAGATTTAATCCTCGATTTGAGTTTGCTAAAACTCTTAATATGTCTGAAGAATATTCACTAATCCAAAAAATCAATATTAGTAAAATTAATTAGCCATAGTGTTGTTGACTCTTTTATTTATGAGCTAAAACATATTTTTTAAATTCATATATTAATAACAAAATTATTTGGTGAAAGGTGGTTTTGACTAAATTTTTACTTGAACTTAAAGTGGTATTTTACAGAAATTGGATAATTATCTATCAAACAAGAAAATTTAAGCATGTTTGTATTTTAAACACTTAAGTTAATTATGTACAATTATACGAAAAAAGTACATTTAACAGAATGAAAAAAAAAAAAAAAATACTAACACTAGTTTAAAAATAGGAAAAAAAGCAATTACAGTAATGAATAATTTTGTTTCCAAATGCATGAAATCGTTAACAAATGCATTGGACATGATGCAGTTTTCCATTAAAATGACAGATATGTAACTAGTTACACTTTATCCAAGGTTAATCATTCGGAAGTTAAGGTTGCATAAAATTGTTCCACTGAAATTTGAAATGAATACCCCCAGCAGTATCTGATAGGTTTTCACCCTTTATGTCGAACCCTGTGATACACATTATCTGTCTTGGTGATACAGTTGAAACTTTTCTATGATGCCACTCAAGCAGTAATGATTAATCGAAACTAATGGAATAAAATTTTTCTGTTCTATTAATACATTCTTAAGTAAAATAATTTTATAATCTCCATATTAATTTTTATTCAAATATCAAACTAAATTTTTATATCTTCGTTTCATAATTTAATTATTTTTCTGAAAAATCTCTCTATTTTAAATAAAAAGCATATTATGTGTACGAACTCTAATCAATATAGATTCTTTATTAAGTCCTTAGTATCGTCTGGAAATTTATATCTCCAAAATCCTTTTTAATTTGTTGTACGCAAAATATTTCTTTAAAAATTGTTTGAATAAATTGTAACTGGATTGCATTTTAAAAAGGAACTAGAAATAAGTATAGTAAATCTTTCTTTTATTTGTTTGCTAACTATCTCAAAAAACAGTATTTCAATTTCAATAAAACGTATTACATGTATTAACTCTAATCATATTTTCTCTATCAGTCTCAATTATCGCTTGAAAATATGTTCCTTCAAAATCTTTGTAATTCTTGGTTCACAAAAAGATCTCTTCATAATTATTCATTCAACTAAAGCAAATAAAATATATTCTATATAGGCATGAATTAATAAATTATAATAATGAACTGTAGTTTATTTTGTGTGTAAACAGTTTTTCCATTTTAAATTACACTTATTATGTGTACTAACTCTAAATCATATATTCTCTGTCAAGTCTCAATTAGTCTCTCAAGTTTCTAAAAATTATCTCAATAAACAGATTTTCTATTTTAAATAAATCATATTATGTGTACTAACTCTAATTATATATTCTATGTCAAGTCTTAATTAGTCTCTCAACTTACCAAACGATCACAATAAACAGTTTTTTAAATTTTAAATAAAACATATTATGTGTAATAAAGTCTAATCATAGATTCTCTGTCAAGTCTCAACGATCGTCTGAAAATGTATCCTTTCAAAATCATTTCTAATTTTTTGTTTACAAAAGATCTCATCGTGATTATTAGTATAGCTACAAGAAATAAAGATATGAATACGTTAAGGTATGAATTAATGCGTTATAATCATAAAAAATAAACAAATGTCATAGGTTCCTGTTATCCCTGGCATCTTCTACATTCTTTTCGTATCCATCTATTGCCTGAAATAAATCATATTCTATTTCAGGAAGAGTTGATGATTTCTAATTATAAACTGGAGATAAATATCATAGATCTTCTGTCACAGGTGTCGGTATTTTATGTATATTTTGTTTCCCTCACTATCCCCCCTTCTATCGTTTGGTGCCAAAACGATCATTCATGAATAATAAAGATTGCAGAGAACAGTCAATTTCTTCAGCAGAAAGTTTGAATACGTTTGAAATTTTCAAACGAGACGAAGAACTGCTTCACAGAAATAATTTTCACATTGACACTAAGAAAGTTTTCTTTATAGATAAAGAAGGAAATAAAGGACACAAATTCCTATTTTCAGTGCAATCTAATATTAGATGTCAAAAATGCGTTTTTATCACCTTCTTTCAACGTCATTGGCTTAGAATGCTGTCCTTCATAAAAGAGAAAATGTTTGAATAAAGATTTCAAAATGTTTAGAAGTTTAAATGATATGATTTTCATTTAAATTTCTGTCAGCCGTTTTTGAATTTACTTAGTATTAAATTCAATCAATTTTTATATTAAAACAGATTTTGAAGTATATTTAAACAGCTTATAAGAAAGCAAATATAGTTTGGAAAATTTATATTGGAACCTATCTTTCAAATGTGTTTTTGGTTCAAAATATATGAGGAAAGAAAAATAACCAACATTTTCATTATTATTTTGTTTTACGGTATTTATTTATTTTTTATCTAAAAAATTAAATATCTAAGAATTTCATTAAATTCTTATTTAAAAGTTTAATAGTGAGAGAATAGTAATAAAATATAATAGGAAAGATAAAATAACCAATATTTTCATTATTAAATTTTGTTTTTATGCAGGTAATATATTTAAATTTTCAACATTGTATTATTAAAATTTAAATACTGCTATTTAAAAAATAAATACTGTGTGCACTTCTTATAAGTAATTATAATAATATTAAAACAAAAAATAATAAATTTATTTACAAATTATATTGTTAATAATGTTATTTTTATCTAATAATTAATCAAACAACGAAATAAGATTAAGTTACGGCAACGAATCTGGCCACCTAGATCGCCCGACATATATGCATTTTGTCAAAGGTCTATCAACGTTAACTAAGATGACTATTAACGACTTGTTGAGTCCATGCCAATGCTGCATTACATATATTTTAATTTGAAATTTTAATTACTCAACCTTAAAATTTTAGGTATATAGTTATTTTTTTTGTAACTTTTTGAATACAGAATAAATCTCTTAAATAAAAAAAATCATTAATTTGTCCTTTAATGAAATTTTAATAAATTTAATAAACTGAATTTTTTTTCTCACAATTTTTATTGAAACTATTTTGCCAGATAGTCTTTTAATGTTAAACTTAACAAATAAGATAATAAGATAAAAAGTAAATAAGATAGATAAAAAGTAAATAAGATAATAAGATAAAAAGTAAACGGTTTGATTAATCGCAATTATACTCATTGGTGCAAGTGACCCAATGGCTAACTTGTTTATAACCTAAGTGCCCTAAATGGATAACTTGTTTGTACCGAATGATTCCAGAAGTTTGCATGAATGCTTGTTAGTGATACGGAATCCCCACGATAAACTGTAGGTCCTGGTCACCACATGTAAACTGTAGTAATAAACTGTAGCGTGCACAAGATGACCGTAGAGCGACAAACCAAACATTAGTTTTAAGACAATATTCGTCTATCATTCGTCATATGAAATGAATTGCTTCAACAATTGCTCGGTAACATTTGATTTGGAAGATTGTTTTTAAATTTTCTGATTTCCCTGAAGTTATAAAAAAATAATTTCAAATAATTTAATACATTTTAATAACTATTTGAAAATGAGTCCTAAACAAAATATTTAATTATATATTTCATCAACATACAGCAAAACTATCTTGAGGATATTTTATGCCTACTAAAAGACACATAAATGCAAAATCAGTAGAAAAAGATGAATTATGAGTTTGAAATTATTAATGATAATCTTCCGTCCAACGGAGCTTTAAAAAGCCATAAATGTCAAACCGCTGCAAAGAAGGACATCACGATGAGGTTAGCGAAGGATAATTTCCTTAAGTTATGCGAAGAACGTTGAAAGGTTATATTAATGATCATGCTGAAAAACAATTAATCAAGTTTTTTATGCCTTATTTAATGAAAGAGCGGAAAGAAATTTGCAGGTTTAAAAAGGAGAGAGAAAATTTCATGTTTTTATTTTTAATAATATATATCAGGACACTACAGGCATCGTCCATTTCTAGAATAATATATTAAACGCTAAAACAACTAGCTGCTGTTGAGAATTTTAGCTATTTAATAGAGAACTGATATTTTGTGTATTTTGTTTTGATGCTTAATTGACTTTGCAAAAATTTAAAAAAATAATTCTGATCTAATTTAAAACTATTGCATTCATTTATTTGAAAATTTATTTCATTTTTTGAACAATGTAATAATAAGATTTTATAATATCACATTTTATTTTATTTATTAAAAATTTTTTAATTTGAAGAAAGTAAATACATAAAATTAATAAATTAATAGTTTAAAAAAACTAAAAAATAATTGTTAACATAAGAATAAAATGAATGACGAGAAAATAAATGTCACTGTTCTAAAAGCGTAAGGTACTTTGTATGACATTTTTAAACTAACTCTGCATTTCGGAATGAAACTAGTGAAAAATTATAACGATTGATATCGAGCACCCCACGCTTTTAGAACAGTGACATTAATTTTTTTGTCAGTCATTTTCTTATGTTAACAATTATTTTTGACTTTTTAGTTTGATTAACTCTAAAAGCGTGTTTTTAGTTTTTTTAAACTATTAATTTATTTTTTACTTTTTAGTTTGATTAACTCTAAAAGCATGTTGTTTAGTGTTTTTAAACTATAATATTTAAATGAGGTCCCGGTACGGAGGACTGGTTCTTACAATGATTTAATTGTGAGTAAAACAAAGGCTAAATGCGAATATGTCGAGCCAGCCAGGATTCGAACAGGGAATCTCCTAATCAGGCGCTTTATCCGTTGTGCTGCTGTCCCACGTAGGTTTGAATGTCTGAAAGATGACTGTAAATGTTTCTTTTGTAGCTTAAATAGTGTGCATGAGGAGAAACAGAACTCCAGGGGAAAACTGATGCGCCGATCAAGATGACTTTTCAAAGGCTTCACTAATCCTGGCTATCCTAATCATGATGAGATAATAAACTTATCAAAGTATTTTATTGTCGTCGGTCCTTGATAAGTCTACAACGTTTAAATTAAATCGGATCGCTTAAAGTAGGGCAAAATCGAGCCCAAAAGTCAGTTACATACATACAAACAAACAAACAAACATACAGGTGAAACTAATAAAAGCATATTAAAAATAAAAGCCAATTTATTTAAACATAAATTATTATGCGGAATTATTTGTGTAATGTGGATGTATCCACAAACACATGCTGCTATAATTATGATGCAATTGCTATTCATAATTCATGATGCAATTGCTATTCATAATTTATGATGCAATTGCTAAGTATTAATTATCACATTATATCATATTGCTATGTATTAATTATGATACAATTGCTATTAATTAATTATAATGCAATTGTTATTAATAATGTTGCAATTTCTGTTAATTAATTATGATGCAATGTTTATTAATTATGTTGCAATGTTTATTAATTATGCTGCAATATTTATTAATTATCATACAATTTCTATTAATTAATTATGATGCAATTGCCATAATTATGATTTATTCTCAATATTTTTACAATTAAAAATTAAAATATAACTTCAACAAAAATGAAATACAATTTTTATCTTTATTACTTACTAATGCATTGAAAAGCAATAATTTTTTTGTCTATGTAATATATATATATATATTTGATAACAGACCGAAGATCATCAAAAAGTATAATTAATTATTTCTAAGTAAATAAAATCCGAATTTATTATGAATCGAAATTTTTAGTCTGAATTTATGGAATCGCATTTTGAATTCTTGAATAATATTTTTCTCAACCAACCTTATCAAAGTAAAAAGATTTTTATGATGTTTACTAAAATAGAGCCGGTAGTATTATGATAAATGCCTTAAAAATCTTTTTTGCAAGTGTGTGTATGATAAAAATCATCTGATACTGCTGCATTTGCAGCTGAATCAGCTGCTTTTATAAATGGTGTATTATTTACAAAAAGCTTATAAAAAATAAAAAATTTAGAAAATTATATATTAACGTATGTAAATTTTCCAAAATATATAAGAAATATTACAGTGCTATTTTTTTCATATTATATGGTAAATTTTAAAAATAAAATTGTTAACTATGATATATAATTTAAAAATACAAATCAACACAAGAAAACGCAAATACAAAGTAATTATTTTGACCTACATTCAATAGATAGTTATTTAAATATACATGAGTATATAATAATAAAATATATACAATAATTATTTTAGCAATTTATATTCCTTTAAAAATGTTTTGAATTATTTCTGCTAAAGTAATAAAAATATTATTAATATTAAAATGTTATTTATTTCAAAAGTGATTGCATATTTTAAATAAATATTTGAAAATAATTCCAATTAAATCTCAATTACATTTTTGTAATAAATTTCCTGAATATGTTTTTATCATTGGTAATTTACAATGAATTATTATTACGAAAATTTTTTAAAATATTTTTTATTGAAAAAAATTTTAAATATTTTTTTACGTTCTACTATCTAAAGATAAAAAAAAATTATTATACATAAAAAGTATAAAACAGCAAGAAGCTTTTTATCTTATGTTGAATCTATTAAAATAAGATTTTAAAAATATTTTTAATTCAAGATCACTCGTTCTCCTTTATAAAGATACAATGGTCAGCATAGATAAACAGTATAAAAAAGCAAGGATCTTTTAATCTATGTTGAAACTTTTATGAAATTTAAAAAAAAATATTTGATTCATAATCCTCGTTCTTCCTACTCGTCCTTGTTCGATTTTTAAAGATAAAATAATCTGTATAGATAAAAAAATATAAAAAAAGAAAAAAAGCTTTCAATCTATGTTGATATGGTGAGATTTATGATATTAAATATTTTTAAATGAAAATATACTGAATTTATTTATAACGAAACATTTGCTTTGTCTTAAAAATTTTTTTTAATTTTAATTTATTTTTACATTTTTTTTTTTTATTTTCAAATTGCTAATTCTACAATATCTCACATTTTAATTTTTGATGAATGAAGTAAAAATAAATAAATAATAGGTTTGCAAAAGATTACGATGGATTTAAAGTAATGAAACTTATATTATTATTAAAATTTATATTATTATATCTATGATAATAAAACAATATGTCTTTACGTTATAATATTAATTATAATTGATATTAATTAATATTAATACTACCATTCTAATATATAAATTATATTCATTACTTACCATTTCCTTTTTTCTCTTTTATTTAATATATGATTATGTAATTGAATATTTAATATTCACAATTTCTTCCTGTTGTATATGTTTTAAAATAATTTAAAATGTATGATTTTTTTATCTGCTAATGAATAGATTTGTAAATGCCACGCAATAAAACTGTTCAACAAGTCAAAATTGATCTTTTTTTTTTTTTTTATTTTAATAAAGGATCTTTTTTTTTTTTTTTATTTAGTATTTAGCACAGAAAACAACTTCCAAATGAGAAATAAAGTAGAGCAGCGCAAATGATTCTTTAATTATTTCGCTCCACACATTTTACGCCTCACTATTCAAATCTTTTGCGATACGAAACATCGTCATCAATAAATTGTTTTTCCACAATCATAAAAAAAAAACATATTAAAATTCTGCATGGCGCCATTTTCACAAATGAGAAACCCTCTTATCATGCGATGAATTTAGTCAGCATTCCTTCGGTCTAATGACGAATTTCTCTTTGGCATTTCAATACGGTTGCGATAAATATTCTTTCAAAGATGGATTCGTTCATTAGTTGGTAGCTGCGAGGTCTAAATAGCGTCAGAATAAAAAAAGTTTTCTAAAGAAAAATTGCATCATTTGTAAGAAGTGTGGTAAAGGCTCTCTTCTTTTGTTTCGCCTTGAAGTTTCTGAAAATAGATTGACGATTAATTTTGGTATATAATTTTGATTTTATTTAAAAATTATTAAGTTTTTTGTTGTTACTTTAAAAATGATTATACCGTTGCAATCAGTATTCTGAAATTTCATAACAATTTGAGTGATTTGAAAAAAATTATAATGATTAGTATAGATGTGACTTAGTATTGCCTAGCTTCGTCGAAATGTTGTGTCAACCTCAGTGTCTTAAAAGAGCGGGACTTACGTCCCATGGGTAATCTGGGATGGAGGGAAAGGAGTTGCTTCTGTTGTGATGGACTACCCGTAGGTAGAAGTTTGGTTCGTGTAGCTGAAAAGGAGGACAGTGTTTCCAGGAGTACTTTTAGGGCGTAACTACCTGAATT
>BPLR01002441.1:0-79943 GCA_021605095.1 Caerostris extrusa
ATATGAGGAATTATTGAACATCAAATATATAGTTTTTTTTAAGATGGCTTTTGGCAATATAAATCATAATTTGAAAATTTGTATTTTGTTACAGACATAGATTTTGAAAAGTTTTCTTGCCTAAATTGGCTCAACTGATTTTGATTTTTTCCCATAGAGTGTTAAATACTCATTCATAATTTGCGGGAAAAAGAATATTTAAAATTAGCCTTGGCAGCACTTTATATTTTTACTATTCTATTAAAAGGTCTTTTACGGTTCTTTTACACCAAGCCATATACTGCTTCACAGATTCAGCTCGATATATTTCGTCTTCAGTAAAAATAATTTTAATATGTAATAAAGGCTCAGTCCTTTAAAAAAAAAAAAAAAAAAAAAAAAAAAAAAAACCCCTTAGAAGGGCTACTACTTTTCAAAGATATGATTTACAACTTTCTCTATCAATAGCAATCTTAACTTCTATACTCTACTTCACATAATTCTTAACACAGTTTAAGTGATTCCTTTGTGGCTTTTCTTTATATTTTAATAAATATTTATATAAATTCTTCAAGCAGCAAATTCAGTTCTTGTGGTTAAAAATGATATGCAATTAAATTAATTATGCAGCCTATACCAACCACTGAGAATTACATCTGAATTTTTTTTTCATAAATTTCATTATTCCTTTAAATTTCCCAGTTATCATAGACGCATTATCAGACTATCATCCTATATGCAGTTTGGTCCAGGTATTCTTAATTTGCATTTAGTAATTAAAAAATTTTTTTCTTTTCACTTGAATGAGGCCTTATCACTAAGCTTTGGAGTGAGATTAGTGCAATCTCTTGTGTTATATGTTATTCTGTATCACAATCAAATCTTTTACATAGTATCAAATCTTTTACTTTAAAATAAAAAACAATTTTTCCCTCACAACTAGATAAAAAAAATATTTTTATCAAACTAAAATGATCATTTATCAGATCAATACAATTATACAAAGTAATGAATTTTCATGTTTTCTGCAGAAACTCAACAAACTAGAATAGTTGGCCTGTCTTTAAATATTTATTACTTTATATTTGTAAGAATTCAAACTAAAAAAATTATAATAGTAGAACTATATTAAAAGAAAAACTAAAACATACCTGCCACATTTACAGTAGCCAAGGAATCAATACTTTTATCTTTATTCTTCTTACTCATAAATGGTTCAGGTTTTATTAGAACTTGCAGTATTCTTAAGCAAGGTAAAGTAATACTTTCCATAACAACTGAACTTTTTGCATTTACACCCATCAGGAACAATTTCATCACACATCTAAAAATATATATACATATAAATTAAGTTATATGTGATGTAACTAATAAATCTTAATGCATTAAATGAGGCATCAGAAGTAATAAATGCTCAGTATTAATATTTTTAAAAATTGAAATTATACAAAGTAAATTGATGTACATTAAATATAGTTCTAAGTATATTTAAAATCATAATTAGATAATTGGATATAATCAAATATTGGAATTAAATGTTCTAATATATATTTGAAATTGTTCCTTCGAATTATATGTTATGTTTTTTTTATAAACTTTTTTTCTTTTTTCAGTAATAGTTAATGATGCTAAAATGTAAAAAGTTTATTAAAAAAAATCACATGTATTACAATCTTATATGAATTACATCACACCTTAATGAATGCGAAAGTGATAATAAGTTATATTTCCTACTAATAAATATCATAATTAAAATTATTATCAACATTACAAGAATTTGCTAACATTATATTATAATATAGGCTAACAGTGGGAAAATGTAACTTTGAAAGACAGTATACTTTTATATTAAGTTTGAGACAAAAATTACAATTAATATTTAATATAATTTTAAAACTCGATTTAAGGATCCAAGAAGTTTCACATCTACATTTGCATTTTATTTTAATCCATTTCCAAATGATATTATTCAAGATGGTTTTCCAATTTCTGATGTAATATTATCTGACACGGCATCAGGAGAATTGGAAGAACTAGAAATGGAGGAGTACATGGTATTACAATAGCAGCATAAAACTTTTTTTCTTCATTGAATTTTCAAAATTAGCCTCAGAAAGTATCCTAACTTAAAAGAAAGCAGCTTGCCGACTATTTTTCAATTTTTGATACAACATATTCTGTGACAATTTATACCGAACTATGAAGTTTGTTAAGTCAAAATATCACTCACAATTAATTAATCAACATTTTAAATAATTGCTTCAAAAGCATAGGGCACAGCAAATTTTTAAAAAATTATCAAAGGAAAATCTATTAAATTTATAATTAAATATTTTGTTTTTATTAATTTCTTTTTCAATTATATTTACTAAAAAAAATATTTTCACATATTTTTTAATTCATATTGTCTGACCTTTAATAAAGTTAAATAATTATTAGCTATCGTATCCAGTTTTATAAAAAAAAATATAATATGACTCCCAAAGGAAATATGGAACCTGTATGAGGCTGCGGTTGACATAACCTCTGTTCACCCTTGATGTTATATGCTATTTGATATTGTACAAAATTTTTTAGAATTTCACATACTTAGAATTATAATTAGATTTAATATAATTAGAGACTGGATAAAATATATATATATTGTGATTTATAGTTAACAATGTAAAAACGTGATTCTGACTACAGAGAATATAAAAAAGCAATATGTAAATATTGACCTTAATCTTTGCTCCCAACAAGAATCTTCCTTTTGTAAACTGCTAGCAAGTAAGGCCACTTCATGACGAACAGCAGCTGCTAGATCAGGACTTGTAACATGTCCTTTTAAAGCAGTAGCAATTTTTTCCATTAATAAGGCATTTAAATCTGTTGTTGCTCTAGCATTGTCTCTAGTCAAAGAACATAAAAGTTGTCGAACGTCATGTCTAACTCGAACATTTCCATGACGCAAGTTGTAAGCTACTAGTTCTCTTATCAAGCCTTGGCTACATAGAATCAGTCTATATCTAGTATTAGTGGATAGAGCTCTTAATAAAGTAATGCAATGCTCAACAGCAGAACTGGCACAACCATAACATTTTCCAGGAACATTAACAGCAAAATTCGGATTTCTAGGATCATCTGGAGTTTGGCGTTTGAGAAGCAGACTTTCTTGAGCAATTTGGGAAGCGGTAATAGATTTTGCTCTGCTCTCTCGTTGTCGACGTTCATAATCCACTAATTCCTTTCTTGAAGCAAGGACCTGAAGTATTAAATTATAACATTTATTACATAACATTAATCTACATTAAATATGAATTCAATCAATAAGTTTCAAAAATATTTTTAAAATTTAAATTTTGAAAGAAAAACAAGTTATCATAAGAACCAGCTACACTGATCTGAAATATTTATACAAAATGTATATACTAAAAATGATAAATTATTTTAATTAAACAAAGTTTCAGAAGTATTCTAAAAATAAATATTAATAATAGTATTAGATTGAAAACAATTTTTACCTTTTGAACAATCTTGCTCAGTTCATCAAAGGAGGCTTTACAATCAGTACAATAACGCTGAGCTAATTGTTGAATGGCTCTATTCACATTAGTTGTTGACACTGAAGCTGTTGTACTTGATCCAGTACTTTCATCGACAGACTTTTCTAACAATCCATGTTCGTATATACGAAGCAAGAGAATTTCTAATGCAGGTTTGTTAGCTATAAGCTGCTTGTACACCCTATCTGCCTTCTCTAATAAGCTGTTGATTGTACTAATAGCTTTCTTCCTGTCTTCTTCATTTTCTATAGGATCAACAGCACAACAAGGTTTAGCTGTAATTGTGTAATCAAATTTAGCATACTTACAAAAGCCACAAGAGTTGCACAAGAAGGGATCTTTTTCATCATAATTTATGGCTCTGCATTTGTGACATTGAAACACATTTTCGCCACAATTTGCACAAACACCGGGGTTTGCAGGAACAGAAGCACTGCATCGTGGACACTGGAGAGTTTCTGATGATGCTTGTATATTCTCGTAAAAGTCTGCATATTCAATCATTAAATTACATGCAACTATAGGAAGAGGAAATTCTATTTTTAACTCAGTTTGGCCAGCAGCAAGAGTACACTTTTTAGCTTTATTCCAAATTGATGGCCGATTTTTTAATTCAACAACAGATTGCACAGAACGATTATTGTAATAAATATTCAAGGTGTGAACCATCTTATTTCTTTTCAAATCACCAATTCGAAGAGTTATTTTGGAAATAGTGTGGCTTCCAATTAATTTCACAATTTGAGTAGTGGTTGTAAATCTGGAATCAACTTTGATAGCAGATAATTTAATGTTAGTATAAGGTACTTCTGGATTATTACAAACCAAACAGGGTTCACTTTCCAAGAAGTATCCATCAAATTCAACTAACCCCTGTAGAGAATTATAAATATTTGAATTAGGATGATTCATTAACAGTTGATTTTGTTGGTGTAAGACTTCTAAGCCCTTTTCAATATATTCTTTTTCTTTGTCTTGTTGAGGCATGTTTAAAGTAAAATATCCAAGAAGATCTACAAATTGAGCTGCACGACGACCAAAGGCAGGCAATTTTGGCCATAATTTCCACATCATATCTAGCAGAACTTCTTGCTGTACTGAACTGGAATTCTTATGTAAATGGAATATTAATGAATGAGCTTGCCATCTGACTGATGTTGAATTAGATTCTAATAAAAATGCTCGTATGAAGTGGCTGAGAAGGGTTTTTTCAACAAATTTGTTAACTTGCAGTGCTAATGCAACACACTGAGCAATATCACCTTTAGAAGATTCATTAGCATCCTCTTCAGTTTCAACTTTTTCTTTACGCTGTTTAGAAGGGGAATTTGCAGACTGAGTATTTGTATTTCCAGGTAATTGTTGTTGCTGCATTGCTTTAGCTCCACACAATGCACATTGTAGCAGTTGTAAAATAATCGGCGAAACCCCTTCATCTAATAAAAAGCTCACATGAATTAAAAAGGACAAGATGCTTTCATCTTTCTGACAGAATTTTTGCCAATTTATTGTTCTAGACGTAGCAATGTCACTACAAGCCTTTAAGTGTTCTATCATATTGATTAAAGAATCATAAGAAAGACTCAACATAGTATTATTTTGTGAAAAGTCTTCAAAGCCTCCTTGATTGCAAATTGCTTTAACATCTTTCATATGAGACTCTAAAGCATGGAAATCTCTCAATTGACGATACTTGTCTTTGGATCCACAGATAAATAATAATAGTTTTCTTACTTGACGACGAACGAATGGTGTTTGTTGCATCATCATGTATTCGCATAAATAAAGAAACCAAGATTGGGAAAAGATAACAGGTTGAGATTGAGGTAAAGAATTGATGATTTTTTTAATCTGATAAGGTAATCTAAGAACCATTTCAGTCACAAGTTGAGGATAAGCTTCAAATACATCATTCGCATGTCCTTTCACATACTGCTTTAGGAAGAATGGCGACATATCTGGTGGAGGGTGAAGAGGATGTGATTTTAAAAGATTTCCAGTAATACTTGAAGATTTGTCTTCTGTTTGCACTCCTTTCCAATAATCCAACAAAACTTTTAGAACTTGTAAGCAATAATCAATAGCATTTGCAGAGACCAAGGCTAAAGCTGTAGCACTGCTGCAGAATGTAGATGTCTCTCCAGAAGTTTTTAAAGAACCTTTCACTCTTGACATCATAATGCTTAATAATCTCATGACTATTAGATTGACTTCTCTTGCAGGAGTTCTTTCAGCAATCTTTGAAATATCTTTGCTATTCATATCTAATGCAGTAATAAGTGCCGGGAGAAGTTTGGCAAGTGCAGCACAATCTTTTTCTTCTTCTCCAACAAGATCAGATGTTAGCATTAATATAACTTGCATGAAAGGAATAGCTCTAACACCTCCAACTTCATTCAGTTGAGGGAAATACAGCAACATTTTTTCAAGAAGCATTAAACGCAAAGTGTGCAAACGATAGCTAGTATCAACATCAGTGTCAATTTCAAGTCCTTCTTCACCTTGTGGCATTGTAGAACTTGGGAGTCCAACAGAGCTTGTTTCAGATCTAGCACCAGTTGTAATACTTTCAGGAACATTATCTCCATATGCACTACTACGTCCACTAACATTATGCTCGCCCATAATAGATTCTACACCACTGCCACCACTCTCAGAGCCAGCGCTGCCTCCTTGTTCAGCAGGAGATGTGCGCAGCGTTGACCCATCTGTGGCTGCAGTACTACCTTCATCATCACTAGCACCTGCAGATGCAGTTGTATCAGAATAATGTCCACCTTCAATAGATGATGCATGATGAGACCCTTGAGAAGCAAGAGAGAGTGCCTGAAGAGATAAGCCACCAGCTTGATCTTCTGGCTGATCCTGGAGACTTAATGCAATAGCCAATTCTACCATAGTCTCATCATCATCTGGAGGAATATCCAGCATTGGAAAACCACCCTGGCCAGCAATGAGAGCTTCCAGATTAGGAACACCACCTCCAGCTCAGGCAGAAGTACTAAGGGATCAAGACCATCAACTATTTCAAACTGTTCAAGTTCTTGCTGAAAATCATGAATATCAGGCTGAGGAGATACTTGAGCTTGGGCTTGATTTGAAGAACTGGGTTGAGGCTGAGCGGCAACTTGAGGTTGAGGATGACTTCTAGTATCAGATTCTGTCTCATGTGATTCACCAGGAGTACTGCAACGAGGTGGCGATGGAATAAAAACCTTTCTTCTCCTTACTCTAGGTCTTAGAACACGGATTAAAGCTTGTTTAGCAGAAAAACTAACAACTGTATCTTCACAAAGCAATAATTTAACATACAGTTTAGTAGCAAGTGCAACATGTTCAAGATCACAAGCAGTAAATGCATGAATCACTTCAACTAAAGCATGTACAGTAGCTTCAACATGTACAAGACCACGGAATGATACTGGAGCTATAGCTGGATTAGATGGCTGCATTGAATGAAGGTGCCAGAAGGCATCAGTTAATTGAACAATAAAATGAGCAGATCCTGAAAAATCAATTTTTGGGGACTATCTAAGCTACCTGAGCCTTGTTTTTCTAATTGATTTGAACTATGGGGATCTTCAATACTATGAATTAATTTTGAAGGATCTGAAGAATCTGTAATCATAGAATCAGTAATAGTCATACTCTCATGACTCTCGGCAAACCTTAACAAATTAGATGGCCGAGCAACTGCTACCCCTCTTGTAATGGCAATTAAACGATAAAGTGCTTCACCATCTAATTCATCTGCAGGTTTTCCTTCCTGACTAGCATTTAGACATTGTAGAACATAACTCAGGAGAGCATCATCTTTATGTGAGCAGTAAGTACTTCGATTATTATGCAAGGTTGCTAGTAAATTCTTTACATGTTCATGTACAACTGAAGGCATAGGTAAAGTCAACATGGAAGTAGCTAGTTCAATAGCTGAATTTTTAAGCGAAGACTTATCATCAGAATTCAAACCAAATGAAAAACAGCCATCTAAAAGCTCTAAACTGCTACCAACTAGTCTGTCTAGAGGAGTAAGTGGCAATGGAGCAGCTGGAATTCCATCGACTTCAACTCCTGCTTCAGTTCCTGGTCCTCCTAATGCACCAGCAGCAGTTTGTGTCGGAAAGTCATCACTATCATCAGGCCAACCAAATGCTTCTTTTGTTTTACCAAAGATTTTAACAGAGTCTACCATTGTTACACCAGATGGATCAGAACTGGCCCCAAAAAATATACTTAATTTTTTGTTAGCTGTAAGAGATTCTTTCGTGAAAATGGAAAATCATACCAGCGACTTCTGGTTAAGTTTATTTGAATACTACGTCCAAAAATTTCTATATAAGATGGAGCTCTTTGAACATCTTGATTACCTACTAGAATTCGGCAGCCTACCATCACCATAGAATTATCAGAATTATTAACTTCAATGGTAAATCCTGCTGGTTTGGTACTGGCTATATATAAACCAGTTGTATTTAATCTATGTTTAATTTGTTGAGTATTATAAACTTGAAGTACATCATTACCACCAAATTCAACATCATTCATTCCAGTACAATGCTCAAAGAAGTCAATAGGAAAAGATACACTGCCAACAGGTCGACCACTTTTTGCAGCTTTCTTTTTCTTGGATGGTTTTTGCTGGCTGTTGTAGAAGTTGCAGGTTGAAAAGCTGGTGTGAGCCAATAATTTGTCTGATCCTGATTAGCCATATAAATGCGCAAGCTACCATCTTCACATAAGAGGATAAGAGTTGTCCTCAATTCTCCACAAGTAATAACGTGTCTTATGGCAACCATATCAGTAATTTTAGATTTGGCAGTTAAAAATTTGATTTCCTGAACCAAAAACAGCATCTGGTTTTACCATTAAAATAACAGGATTGTTGGAAGCTTGCATTTGTGCTAATATTAAACCAGGGTGGTTTGCGACTTCCGACCACTGACATAATGGTTGAGGGCTAGGTTTACTGTTTCCACTATTATTTCCATTGTTACTATTATTTTTCATTTGAATCAAAAACATCTGTGAAAGTTGTGGAGATATTCGTGATAAAGGAGCTATAAAACTCTTGCCCTGTGTATAACTAAAAAACAGAAGTTGCAAAGTGTGGGAGTAATAAATTGAAACTCCACCTCCACCAATCATACCATTAGAATCCTGTTAAAAAATTAAAACTTCAGTATATTATCAACAAAAAGAATATTTAGTTAAAAAAAAAAAATTAAGAGTATTTGAGTTGATTTGATGGTAAATAGTTATTCATGAACAAAGTATGAGCAAGAATATAAATTAATTTTTATGAGATCAAATTTCTTTTAAATCTATGTATACATTAAAATATATTGTCTGCCCTATTTAAACTTTCTCTGCATACAATTATTTCTTATAATTTAGAAAATGAAAATGTTCAAACAAATTAAGGCAGTTTATATATATTTAAACCAAATAATGCACTTAAAAAGTTAAAAAAATCTATAACTAAAACTTTTACCTTTAACTCAGTATGTTTAGTTTCTAAGATATTTGTAACATAGAAGGGTCCATGTTTAGCACTACTTTCTTCGACCATTGGTTGGTAATATATGTGTCCTGCAGATGACATAAGGACCAAATGCCTTTGTCCATCATCAGAAAAGATAAAACAACAGTCTCTAATCTTTTCACTTGGAAGCAAGAAGAAAAATTGAGGGCTGAGGGCATCTTGAGACAAGTCATAAATTTTAACCATGTCAGCTGTAACCAGAGCTAATTCAGTTTGTGATCCAGGTAACCATATAGCCTATTCAAGAAAAGACAATTATTTCTTATACCTACATATTTATTTAATCATAATAAAATATCACCAAACAAAAATGTAAACCTACTTTAATTATATAATTTCCTGATTCCAACTGAGGATGCAAAACAAGATGATCTGAAACAGATCCTGATCCACTGAAGGTTAAAATATGACAGTCCTGGAAAGAATCATTCAGTTATTTTTAGATTAAAAAATAAATTTCATCAAGATGGATTACTTTAATATTTACTTAACTTACTTTCAATCCACAAACAGCCAAGAAATCTTCATTATACGGGTTTCCAGTGATAGACAGAACCACAAAAGGTACAGGAGCTGATGCTAAACGCTGTAATAATGGACAATTAATTACATCTCGAATATATTTTAATTAGGATTCAAAACAAATTACTATCCACAAAGTTTTGTCTTCTACCAATGAAACACTGAGTTTCCACTGCATGTTTAAATATGCTTAGAAATGGATAATGTCATCTTAAAATATATTAATCAAGAACTTACAGAAAATTGTAGATCACAAGTTAAAAGTAATTAACAGTCTTATTAACACACATACATTTGCATATACTATGATTTCCTGCTTATATGAACAGTTGTAATTTTGGACCTGAAAAGATAAATGATCTGGTATAGTCTACAAATGATTGTTGCTTGTTTGCCTTAACATGTATTAATAAAACTCCATTTTTAAATTTGTGATTAAGATCTTGAATAACCAAAAATTTTTTCAGTTCTTAAGAGTGATTTAAATGCCAAAAATTTATATATTATAATTTGAAATTATATATATATATATATATATATATATATATAATATATATATATATATAAGAACTATGGTAAAAAATAAAAAAGAGAAGTAATTACCAGACATATTCAATAGACATAAATTAAAGGTAAGTAAATAACTTCACTTGAGAATGCAAGAATAAGTTTTCATGATAAACAAAAATAATACTTGCCCTCAATTTGTAAAATTAAAGCTACTTACTATTGTCTATATTTTACATAGTATTCTTTATAGTTTTCTCAATTCTTAAGTTTGATTTATTTCCTTTCATTTGGAAATTTTCTCCAGTAAAAACATTTTTGAAACAAAATTTGAGTTGTTTTTTGGGGGGGGGAGGAATTTATTATATGTGGTAGTATATAATATGAACACACACTCAAAAAGAAACAATCTCTAATTCTTTAGCATACAATTCACCGATTATAGTTAGGACATTAAAGTAACTTTTTAATATTATAAAGCATTAAAATTAAAGATAGAAATTTAAAAATAATAAAAATTTACTTTTGCAAGGTTTTTATGAATTAGCTTTTTAAAATAAGTAATGATACTCACTGTTAAGGTAAGCTTTCTTTTACTAGAATCTGCCTGTTTGAGCAGAGCTGATAATTGAAGCAGAGTTATCTGAAAATGATACAAAAAACAAAATTAATGTAAAATTCTTAAGTTTTTAATCATACTGATAAAAAAAAAGTACATTAAATCTATTCTATACCTTTCCTTTCTCATGACTCACAGCCAAATGCTGACGTTTTCCTTGAGGTGAAGCCAGACAACACATTGCGACACGACGTATCATGTGGCTGCTAATTAACTGTCGGATAGTTTGACCCTGCTCCCCAGAATAATTCATTCTTACATTTTCAAACGCTCCTTCTTGGGAGCCCAATGTAGGAACCTAAAATATATTTATTTTTGCAAATTATAGAACAAGAAAATGGGAACAGTAAAATTAAAGTAAAATATTAAGTTCTTTGAATAAAAACATCACTTTTGCAAATATCCTACTGAATATTTTGAGATTATCCTAGAATTTACAATTAAGAACTATTATCAATATGATTTTTTATTAAAATATTTTTCTATTTTATTATTATGAGCAAAGTATCCATAAGAATTAACTGGGAAATGCAATAAATATTCAAAATTAATAACTTGAAATAATGTAATAAACTCAAATATTATTTTATATTAATATGTACAAAAATTAAGGCTTAAAAATGTAAAATTCAAATATGAGTGCTGAATACAAAACAAACCATTAACTGCTCAGATTGCTCAAACACTTTATCTTGAGAATGAAGTTCTAATAATGCATTTTGTGCTCTGATGGAACTTCCAATCGGAGAATTTCTTTGACATGATTGACTTATAGCAGGCATTAAATATTGCATTAGTTCCAAAACAGTAGAGGGTATGCTTGTAGATGACTATGTAAAAAAACAAAAAAACAACAATAAATAATAATAACAAAATAAAAATTTATAAAGGGTTATTTGAAAATACAAAAATATTCTTTAAATTTATTCAAATAATACTCACTAAAAAGTTAAGTAGAATTTCTCTTGAAAGCTGAAAAAAAGAAAAGCATTATTACAATCTCTTAATCAAAGAAAATTATTAAATATTTTTAGTTCGCTTATGTCATTAATAGATGTAACAATTTAATTAATTTTAGTTAAAAACTTTTAGGGAATCGAAATCTCAGTAACAAGCAAATAAGAAAATGGTTTATTAAAATAAAAATTACAAAAGAATAAAATCAAAAATAAAATAATTTGTAATGCTTTCTCTCTTTAAAAATTAGTCAGCTATTATATAAAGTAAAATAAATATGCACCTCAAGTTGTTTAGATAAATTTTGTTTATGTTTGAGTGATTCATCGCCAGTTTTCTTTCCTTCTTGATTTCTAGATTGTTCTCCATTAGTTGCGGATGAACTTGCAGCAGTGGGGAAGATGGCCGCCTGCGCAAAGAGCTGGGTAAAATAGAATCAGTCCCAAAAGTGAATCCAGATGTAGACGGAGCAGGTACATTAGTTTCAGAAGTAATTTTAGGATTGCGTTTAACAAGAGCCTAAAACAGTTGAATAAAAAAATAATTTCTTCAAGAATGAAAATATTTGTAGAATACCTATTTCTTTCGAAAATAACAAAGTATGTCATTAAACTTTGATATTATGATTAATATTCATGAGCTATAATTTATAACATATTTAATTCTATTTTAAAAAACTGCAATTTTAATAGAACCAATAACTCTCACTTTCATGTTTGACAACATTTTTTTTATACATATATTAATACAATTTATATAAAAATTGAGCAATATATTTCAGTTCAAATACTATAGGCATCAGTAATGGGAAAAATAAATCATTAAAACTTAAACTAATTCTAAAGATTACAGAAACATTTATTATTGATCCTTTATTTAAACTTTAATTCAGAATTTTTATTTGGAACAACAATTTCTAAGTTGCCACATTATTAGGAATTTTATTTTACAACTAATACATATTGAATAATATGTAATGGTGCCATTAAATTGAGTGGCAACATATGCTATTTTAATATTATCTGTTAAATTTCCAGTTGAGGGAAAAAGAAGCAAATTAGTAGAAAATACTAAAACACCAAAGTAAGTTTTACCTGACAATTCCCATCCTCTTTTGCTCCACAATCACAGAAGAATGACCCAAATTTAGCATAAGTCACATCATGGTCTTTATGGCATACTTTAGCACAGATTGTACAAACGCCAGCTCCATCAATCATTTGCATGTATGACAATGATACCTAATATTACAATTGATTTAAATGTAAAACAGTACAAGCATCAAATTAAATAGAAATATAAATGAATTTTATAAAAATGGTAGTCAACATTAATTTTTTTAGGTTTATAAATTTATCTTTCAGATTTGGCATTTTTAATCATCAACTTACAATCATAAGAGTTTTTGTTATGTTACAATTTTAATGTGTATAAAAAACAATTAAAAATAGATTCATCCTGCGTATTAAGTTATTTTTATTTCTTAGTTACTGTTTGTTTACTGTACTGACAAATGAATTCGTTTAAAAATTTTTTAAGAATATTACCAAGGAATGTACATTAATAAAATTTTAGCTTAAACTGGAGAGGAAAATATCTAATGCATTTAATTTATAACTAAGAAAATAGTGAATTTTTAATTATTTTAATTTAACACATAAACAATAAGATTCATCTTCTTAAAAAAACACACGTAAGAATAATAGCCCTATAAAGTTTAAAACAACTTTCATAATGATTTCACAAATGTTAATTTAGAAAAGTATTTTTAGTTTATTAAATGCATACATTTTTGGTAATAAAATAGTATACATAAAAGGCATACCAATGTTGATTCATGAATTCTTTTTGAGTAATGGTAAATGTACATAATTTATTACAGAGAGAATCTTCATCCTAAATGAAGGAGACAAAAAAAAAAAAAAAAAAAAAAAAAAATCAAAAATCATAATTTTAATGTAGCAACTGATATTTTGTATCATATATAATCTCTATCTATCATACAAACTATGCAAATACAAAATATAGTACAAATAATCAAAAGTTAACATACAGAATCTTCTCCAGCTGATTCTTCTTCATCTGGACCCATATCTTCAGCCCAATCAGAGTCTATTTCAGGATGATGGAGGTCTCCATCACAAGGTGGGGATGCTGTACCTGTTCGATTAATACCCGCTAATCTAAAATAGAACATTAATTATTTAATAAAAAATTGCAAACACTATGAAAATTTTTTTTAAAAATAGTTTAACTTTATAAAGTAATTTAAATAATAAATTTATTTATGTAAAATATAAATATATATTTTAAGAAATTAGAAAAGAAACAATTCTTATTGTTGATATTAGTAACAAGAAACATTCTCAGCAATAAAAGTCTAGAAATATTAAGCCTTTGATGTACATACTTATCACTTTGTAATCGTAGAGCTCCGACAATCTCAGCCATATAAGACAATAAATAGCAACATGACTCCATCATAATTTGATGCTGAAAAAAATTTACAGAATTAAAAAATCTTAAAATTGAAAATTGACAATTCCCAAATAATTTCATAAAAAAAAATAAGGCCTTTATCAAAACTATAAATAATTAACCAATATCAAAATTATAATATTAAAAAAAAAACTTTTACAAAAATTTAAAGAAAGTTTTAGAAAAAAATTTTTATGCAGATAAAATCATAATTAAAAATAAATTATATTTTTTTTTTTTTTTTTTTTTTTGAAAGGCACAAAACTTCTGATCTAATAGTGAAAAATAAATATGTTTATATAATTGGGCTTACTTTTCCACCTGATACATTCGACTCCAATTTTTCTAACACATCTTTTTGAGCTAGATATTTTTTGCTAAAATAAATAAGTTTTATAATTCAATAATTATAGCTATTCGTAATAATAATAATAAATGCATTAATGAACTTTTATTTTCATTTCTAGACAGCTTTTGATTTTTACCATAATTCAAGCCATGCTGGTGTGGCTTGGAAAAGTTGATAATGTCCTGTGCCAGATCCTGCTCCAGAAAGAATGGCCATGACAACCATCAATTCTGAAAATCCTATACCTTCAGAAGCCGGGGACAAAATTTGTGAACCCATAGGAATCATAGCAGACAAAAATGTATGAGCAACTTTCTCAGCAACAGAGCTAGAAATGTTTTTAATATTAAAAGACAGAACACATAATAAATAAAAATTATATTATTTATAATACAGATTCTATAACTAATATAGAAAATAAATGATCATATTTTAAATAACAAATAGATATAAATATCATGGATTAAAATATGTATTTTCCTATATAAATCATAATATAGACATTGATTCTTATTTTCAATATTTGTAAAAGAATTGGGTAATTATCATTAAAATTATTATGAAAACACAACATAATAGCAATAGATATTTCAGTGAACATTTCTTTCACATATTATTGTTAATTGGTATATTTAATATATTGAAATACAAAATATTTATTAAAGTGAGGATAACTGAAATATATTTATTTTTACAATTGAATCTGAATTACATAATTTTAAATCAATGTATTAAAATTTTTATTTAACTTTATAATTAAAAATTTTACCTGTTTTGCTTCACTATGTATGATGTCAAACTTTGTAAAAGTAGTCGGTTTTCTTGCACACTATTTCCTTCTTCAGCCTGCTAAAATAAATATTAATTTTTAGCATACCATAAAAATTACCCATAAGGTTAACAATTAGCATATAACATTACACTAAAAAACAATTAAAAAGTAAATTTCCTGCTATAACTAAAACTTTCATTAAGAATGAATTAAGATATTTTGTTTTAGCAATTTCCTAATGTGTAGAGTTTATTTGGAATAAAAAATTTTTAAAACTGAAAGTGTCAAAAAGTGAAAGAGCGAATTTAAAATTTTAATCTAAATATGAATTTTCAATATAAGGAGAATTTCAATTGAAAGAGTAAAGACAGTGATCTTAATATTTTAAAAATGATGATTAATGTTATTAAAATGATTTTAAAAGATCTAAATTTTCAAATTCATTACAACATGGTAAAATTACATTCACAAAAAAATAATAAATATTTGAATCAGGAGGAAGGAGAAAAATCCTGTCAAAGTATTATTTATACAACGCAGAAAACTTTCATAAAATAGTTAAAATTGCCTATCTTACCTTAAATGTGAAAAATGATACCAAAATAATTTTTAATAAAAGATATAAATTTTTAAAACCGTTAAACAAACTTACCTGCTGTGTATGCCCTCCAAAGATTACTTTGCCTAGCCACTGCTGTAGAGTAAAACTATCAACTTTACCTAATTTACTCATTTTACAGAGATAACTGCATAACTTTTCTAATGTCTTGTCAGTAGGATTTTTCTCCTCTAATGAAAATATAATCTTATAAATAACTATTTATCATTTATAAAAACATGATAGAGATAAAATATTTATGAACACCAAATATGTTATGATAAATTAAAAGATTTACTTCTTAAAAATCAAATCTAGCTGATTGATGATTTAATGCAACAATTGCATAGTTATGCAAACTTAAGTTCATTGTTCCAAGTTGTGTAGATACTTCTAGTATATTTATATGAAATTTATATACATTTGCCAGCATTGTTTTTTCTAATTTCATTCAAAAAATATTTGACAAAACAGAATAGGGATGATTGTGGGCACATCCAAAATTTTCTGCATTGTATATTAAATTTTGTAAAATTGTGCATGAAACAAATGCTCTCTCCTTTCAGGAAAACTACAATATAAAATGTATTGAGGTCTTCAAGTAGAAGACTATATTGCATTCCTGTTTTATATTAAATATATAAAAAAAAAAAACACATTTAAATTAAATATATTTCAACTGAAGGTGCTCTATCTTTTAATTAAAGTATATTTAACTGCAAATGTAAAAAATAAGTATGCTTTTGCAAGAATACGTCACATGGTTCATCAAATCTACATTTTGCCACTATCTAGAAAAATATGAAGTACATTTCAAAGATAAAGTAAGCCTTTTCAGATTAAACAAACTTTCAGAATATATAGCATCAAATCATAAGAATTTTCTGAAATCTTGGAATATAACTATTTTTATTTAAAATAAAAATTTAGGGTTAACGAATAAAAGGGATAATGCAATCAAATGAAAAATATGCTTTCATATAAACACATACAAGAAGAAAAAAGACAAGATGCTTAGATATTTTGACAAAATTATGATGTACTATAAAATATGAAAGAAACTCATCCATGGGTAGTTAGTAAAGTACCATGCATCATTGCTTTGGGATTTGTTTTAACTACAATGTATAACATTGCCAAAGAAAACTGCCAGATTAGTGTTCAGATATAATGAAAAGTACTTATATTAAAAATACTAGTTTTAATTTTGAGTCGATCATAAATGAAATTTAAAGTTTAACTTTGGAATTATAACACAAATGAATTTTATAAAATATATTACAGACATTAAAAAGTAATGACACACAAGTTTGATAATAGATATAAGAATTTAAAAAAAAAAAGTGATATGTTATTCAAAAATTATTTAACAGGAAAAGAAATAATCGTACTTTGTTGAAATAATTTGCTGAAAAATTTCAAAACACGTGTTCCATACACAGGACTCAAATTACTGTTGGCTGCTGAAAGCAATATATTCACCATATCTACAAAAAATAAAACAATAATTAATAGATGGTTTTGAGACAAATCAACAAATTTAAAATCATTTAACTTATAAATTTACCATTATCACTGTCGTCAGTAAAAAATGTTTCCATTGCTTTCTTTCCTGCACTTTTGTCCAATAAACCTTCCATAAACTTCAAACATTCATGCAAGATATGCTCATCAACATCACTAAGGAAGTAATGTAAATGAAAATGATTTCTTCAGTATTTATTAAAAAAAAAAAAAAAATTTGTAAATCAAATATTTTTCAGTAATATGTAACTTACCTTTCTTTACTGGAATGATTGATCAATAGATTATAGCTTTTGAGTCAATACTTCAAAATAATTAAATGAAAGATAATCATCTCCTTCTGGGGAACCAATAAGTCTTTCCAAAGCTAATGTTGTCTAATATAAGAAATAGATAATTAAACTAAATACAGTATAAAAATCTAAATCAAAAGAAGATTTTTGAAGGCACACTTATTAAAATTGTAACATGTCCCCGTGTAACAAATTTTTTAACTTCATTTTTAAGACTAATTATGAAAATTACTGTTATATTTTTATAAAATTAAAAATGAACTAGTGAAGATTAAATGCTATACATAAATTTTCAAATAAAAATATATTGAAAACCGAAATTTTAAAATTTTATACCATTAACTGTGCAATTTTTACAGATTAAACCAATTATTCAATTTTTTTCCAATACACTTTAAACAAATTCAATATTGCATTTCATTTAAAAATGAAAAAGAATGATATAATTTAACTTCTTAAACTGAATAATATTTAGTTAAAAAAAAATGGAAGTTTAAAATCCCAAAAACAGATTGCAAATGAATTACACCTTAACAAATAAAAACGAAAAATAATTTTATATTTAAAAATAATTTCTCTACCATTCTCCTATTTAAACAGAAAATAAAATTATGTGAAAAAAAGAGTGAAAGGAAAAAATTGTTATACATATTTAGATGAGAAAATGCAATTATTGGAAAATATAAAAAATAACGTTTAAAAATTATTTAAAACAATTTCTATCTAAGTTGTATGATAATTAGTTCATTAATATTTAGATAATTTTTTAAATTTACATTAACTTTTAAAAACTTTTCTTACATTCATAAATTTCAAATGGTAATGAAATATTCAAATAGTTTTATCATCTAAAAATAATAAATTATTTAAAAAATAACAATATACTGAAAAACAAAGTTTTTACATTTATATATTATATATATATATATTTAAGAGACATACATAATCTCCCAAAGATTCAGTTGTAGCATCAAGCAATAAGGGTAGCATGACTCTAATCATTTCCTTTGAGCTATTATTTTCTGGACACCAACTGTAAATAAAATTATTTTAACATTTCAAACTAAAAAATATTCAAATTTTAAACGAAGCAATGTTTTGTTTTTAAAATACGAGACAAATTTCTAAAAACTTTTAAATAATTTATCACAAAAAGCTTTTAAATACAACAGAGTAAAATTTATTTAAATGTAAACCAAATTCAAATGACACAAATTATATGATTTTGGAATTTATATGAACAATAAATCCAGTCCCATTAATTTAAAAAAAATTAACATTATTAAATCCCAGCAAATCGCACCAAAGTATGCAAAGTCTTTTTAGATTGGGATTGGTTGTGAATCTTGTTTGTCCTAAAAACAAAGTAATCGATAATATATGATGTATTTGAAATAAGAAATGAACACAATATAAATGTGTGTTATATATGATTATATTGGCTTATAACTTATTTTATTTCATTTGAGAATAATTAAAAAATACTAATATTCTAGTAAAGCTTTTTCAACACAATATAAATGTGTGCTAAACAATGAACTTTAATTATAGACTAATTACCTGAAAGACAATTCATATGTGCATTTTGAATTGAAATAATGTAGCTTTCAGATGGAATTATGTCATTTGCGAAATCATTTCTCTAAAAAGGAAAAACGATTATGATCTAATTAAAAGAGATTTACAGTTATGTCTGTAAAAATTATTTTCATATTAACTTCAATTACTGAATAGTTTTCATACTATTAATTTTTATTTATAAACATTTATATCATATAAAATTGGCACAGTATGAAATAATAAATTAAAATGTACAATAAAATTAAAATTTTACAGATAATTCAATTATGACTAGAGAGATTATTAACCCTTCACCAAAGCCACAAATACAAATTTTTTTATTAGACTAAAAAATATTCTAAAATATTATTATATAATACATAAATTATTAAATTTATGTATTATGCAATATAGATATTAAAAAACAAAATAAACTTTTTAAAGAAATCATTTTTAGCTATTTTTCACTTTGAGCTATCCCTTTTTAAATAACTATGGCAATATATATTAATATTGCATGCAAATCATAAATACCCATGCAGTAGTAGTGATTGTGTAAGAATTCCATTGACCCAACACACTACGTAAAAGGTGGTAGGTAATCAGCAATTGCAGATGTGAATGAAGACACCTTAGAACAACCACTAGAAGCCATTCTTAATACTGTATTGTATGCTTGCAAAGTTTTTGCATTAGGGAGGTGGTGTAGATTGAGCAGCATTAGTGGACATTTCGGCAAACTGATGCAATAGGCTCCATCTGCAATTAATTCAAAAAAAAAAAAAAAAATGAATAAATAGATTAAGACAAATAATATTAAGTTGATTAACTCATTCAATACAGGTTGTCCCTGAAACATCTGGCAAAAATGTAATAGCAAAGGGAGAGGGGTAACACATATGACAATACAAAAAAAAAAATAATAATAATAATAATAATAAATAAATAAATAAAATACTTTGTCTTTGACCATCTTGAGAAGAAAGTCCCAGACAAAGTAAAATTCTGACTTGTCAGGTTTCTAAGTGAAATTTAGAAAAATTCTAAGTTATTTACATAAAACTGAAACACCTTGTAAGCTATTTTAAAGCCCTACAAATATAAAAATTATACTACATTAATTAAAAATATTTTTGTTTAAAAATCTTGTAAAAAGCAACAAACATCCACTTATTTCAGATCTGTGTACTTGTACTGCCTTTACATTTTGCCAGATAATTTAGAGATATACAGTATAAAGAAATATGTGCTACCTGAATGAATTAAATATATGTATTAATTTACATGTTTAATAAAGAAAAGAAAACAAACCTGATACAAGAAGATAAAATTTCAATAGACTGTAATATTATAGGAAGCATTTCTTCGGCCAATTCTTTAGCCTCAGTGTTAGCACCTTCACTCTAAAGAAAAAAAAAAGATTTGATTTAAAAACGTTTAACGTTGCGTAACATAAAATTTATCAAAAAGTTCAAATAAAGTGCTTTTAAGAATAAAAATACAGCATTATTGAAACTAGTTCAAATAAATTATTATTTAAAAGCAAATAAATGCCCACAGAATCTAAATAATAAAAATATTTCACAATTAGAATTATTTAAAAATAAAATGTCAATGTTTAAAAAAGAAAAATTAATAATTACTCACATACATAAAAAAAAAAAGTAATATTTTATTTATTTATAAAACACATTTAAAATACTTGATTAGTATTTTAACAAAATAGAATATAATACCATACTTACTAAAGGTTTAGAGAAATACTCATCAAGAGCAACTTGTACTTTGGCAACAGCACATTCAATAAGAAATATATCAAATAAACGAGGAGATTGTTCTTTAGTACACTGTTCAGATGGAGATGAAGGTGTCTGCTGCAACTGTACACAAAGAACAAAAATGTATTTATTTTTATTATTTATATTATGATACAATATTTTAAATTAAATCACAAATTATTTCAATTCTATTTAGTTGCATAAACTATATACAACTATAAAAACTTTTATAAAAATTGAAGAAAAATCTAAAGGAAAGAAAGGATCAATATTCATTTTAGTCAATATTAGTTGCCTATTGTTTCCCACAGAACATTAATAACTAATCTTGAATGCCTCCTATTTTTATAAAAGGAAAGGGGTGAATAATCAATAAGAAGTGAAAATAACACTTACCAATTTTGATATCAGCTGTTTAGCAACTTTAATGTCAAATTTTACAGAGCAAGCACTCTTTGTAACCGATCTAAGAAGTGATTCTGCTTTTTGAGTTGTCAAACCTTGCTTTACTAAAGTGTCCTGCAAATCAAGATGAAAATGCTTTAATTAAATACTCCTTTTATAGCAATATATTTCAAAAGGAGCTAAGTACATAGCATAGATAAGATGATAAATAACACCACTTGGAAAATTGTAATATACCTTCATCCAACCTGAAAAAATCTTATGATTTGCTCGAGAAGACCATACAATTGCATGAAGACACTCGGCGTCATTCAAAGCTGAGGTTCCAGTGGCAATGGACTCAGAGACTGAACTGAAGGTGGTAAACAAAGCATCAATCTCAAGCTATGTTCATGGAATACTGAACAGCACAAAGACCCTATAAAAAAGAATGTTAATAAAAATTAAAAATCAAGCAATTAAATTTGATTTTGATTAACAAGTAAAAATTCAATTAAAAATTTAATATAAAACTATTATATCCTCAAAATGTATTAAAGGAAAAAAAAAAATTTAAATGTAGAAATAACTTACAAGAAAAGAAAGATTCTCTGAAGTAGTTCTATCTAGCACGTCACACTGAGATGCAAGATAAATGAGATTTTGAATAGAGTAATAGAAACTTGGATACTTTAATATATCTCCACTGCTAAGAATAAAGCTCAGGGCCTGAAATTCAACAAATGATTCATTTTATTTATAAATATTTTCATTTTATAACTTTTAACATTTTTAATTCAACAATAATGGAATTAAATAAAAGATAAAAAGTAATATTCGTTTTATATGTATCTAAAATGAAGAAGTATATTTTTATTATTATATGTATCCATAATACATATAATAATAAAAATTACATATTATGTAATGTACTTACAAAACCATCCAGTTTTGGAACTTCTTGATTACTAAAATCAACTGACATCAAATTGAAGAATCTAGGCTTTGCAACAGCTCCTAAAATTGGATCAAGGAAAATTAAATTTTACAAATTTATGAAAATGAAAACACCATGAACTAGAAAATTATTTATTCTCATAATGATATACAAAGAAATTTTTTTAAACTAGTACAGAAGGAAAGAAAAATTACAGAACATAATTCCTTTATATACCTTGACTTTCTTCAGGAGGCAAATTTTTCACATAGTTTTCTTCTATATCTTTACAAGGAAAAAACATTTTTGCTTGCTTTTTAGTATTGTCCTTTTCAGTAGAAGTACTTAGAATTTGGAAACTAAATAAGTTCTTTTGAATCTATAGAAAAGGAAAACAAAAGAAATTTACATTTCAAATACATAAGGCAATACACTTTTGATTCAAGAAAAATTCTACTTCTATAACAACAGCACATTTAATTCAGCTGTAGAATGTTCAGATTAAAAACTTGATATTTCTTCAAAATTTAAAAAAGAGGTAATAGTTATATAAATAATATGATTTTTATAAATAATTAACAATAGTAAAATATTATGAATAACAACATTTAAAACTAAAATAAATTTTTACAACCAATTAAAGACACATTGAATTGAATAAAGACATACCTGCTCAATTAATGATGGAGGAGCATCATATAAATTTCTCATCATATATTCAAAATATAAGTAGCATTCTGGATATATAAAGAATCTGGAAATCCCTTAATGGGCTGTAACAGAATATTCATAATATAAGACAAGCAGTATTGACATTTATATTAACATTTCTTAATATCTCATTGTTACTGAATGTTTTGAATGGAGATTTTTTTTTTTAATATTTCACCATATTTAGATAATTTTAATTTCAATGAAATCTAAATAGTTTAAGTCCGTGATAATTAACATTAAATGTTTTACATAATTTTTGCAGTAATAAAATTCTAATGAAAAAAATTTAAAACAAACTCAAAATAAAATATGTGGCAAAATAAATTGATGGAACAGATGAATGAACAATATCTCTATATTCTTCTTTTAAAGATATGCATACAAATAATTTTAAATGTCAAAATAATGTTCCCCAACAGATGAGTTTTAAATTATCTTCAAATGTTAGAAGCTTTTCATAATTTAGTTCTACATATAAAATTTACCTCATAACTGCAGAAGAAACTTCCATGATGGTCTGTGCCATAGTTAAAAGCACGCCTTTTTCTGCATCAAATGTAGATTATGGAAAAGAAATAGCAATAACTGGGCATGCTCTACATTGATATCTAAACAGAACAAAAAGAAGAAAAAACATTTTTAAATATTATAAATGATTTTATATTTAAAATATCTCAATGATCCCCCTTCACACTTATTCTTTCAAAATTTATAATTAAACAAATAATTTTGGCATATTAAAAGATCACAGAGGCAATTTAATAAAATAGATAATATAAAGAAGTAAAATCGATTAATTTTAAACTAATGAAATTATAAAAACAGAACTCTCATTTTGTATGAATCTACAGAATGTACAATTTTCAGTATACAAGAATTAAATTTTTAAATACAACCTTCAATAAATTTAAGAAATATTATTAAATATTAACAAATTTTAATACCTTCTCCTTCATCAACAGAAGTGAAAAAGCTGATGGAGTTAGAATTGCCCGTTTAAGTGTATTCAGCAGTCTTAACCAAATCATAACACAAGAAGTTTCACTATCACTTCTAAGTTCATCTTTTTCTCTTTGTTGACGCAGCAACAACGTCTGAAACAATTATTCCCTTTAGTAGTTAGCATTCACTATCACTCAATTTAATTACATTAAAGTTCAAACAAAATAGGAAATTTAAAAATTTTTATTCCAATTTTCAAAAATAAATAAAATGCAAATAATTACAACAGTTAAATGTGCTATTTTGGTTTCTTTTCTTTTTGTACAAAAAGGAAATTTAAAAGAGACTTTTAATGTATTAAATTGCTATTTTTAAAAACAAATCATTTTCAATACCTGGGCTAAAACAGACAATGTGCGAGAATATACTTGTAAAGGCCATGTTTCTTCATTCTTGGGACTAACTCCAAGTTGAGCTAGTAAGACATTCTACAATAAAAATATATAAATATGCATGCTATTATACAACATCAAAATCAATTTATTGTAACATAGCAAAAATGGAAATTAAAAATTACTTAACTACCTATATGTATTTTAATTTACCTGAAGGTTATCAGACAGCATATTTGTAGCTAAAATATTATGAATGAATTTTGCTAGAGATTGAGAAAATTCTTCATATAATTGTCCCAATATAGGTCCAAAATACACACAAATAGAAGCTAGAAAGAAAAGATCAAGTAGATTAAATAGCAATTAAAGAAGGCAACATTAAATAAGTAATTTTATTAGAGATAAACTAACCACTATCAGTTCTTGATGTTTCACGATCTAAATCCTTTATTATTCCAGCTAACACAATCATTTGAGATTCACCAAGATTATATCTAAATAAAGAAAAACAATTTACTACATGAAAGTTAAACAAATAATTTTATAAATTTTTTTAACCCTGTGTACTCGAAATTTTTTCATTTGTATTTACCAGCAACTGAAGCGATTTTAGTGAAAAGATCATATTCACATGCAAGTTTGATAAACGCATTAAAAGAAACACATTATTTTATATTGTTATTTGCATTGTCTCCGTAGCGGAGCCCTCGAGCGCAAAGGGTCACATAAAATGTTAGGCAAATTTAGGAAAATTCTGATACATGAATAAACTGATGATTTTTGTTCTGACAAAAAGCAATATCACAAGATTTAATACTTTTTTTTTTTTGGGGAAACACACACACACTTAAAAAAAGAAATTTAAATCTAAAAAGAATTTATTCATGTTTTGAAGAAAAACTCACCTTAAGAATGTCTTAATGCAATTTGTGTCAAAATTCACTAAGAAATTATTCATGAAAGAGAAAAATCTTCGAAGCCAAACTAATGTACTAAAAAGGGAAAAACAGTTATTAAAATTTTACTAAAGATCTTTTCTATACTTTATATAAATAAATTATACACACAACACCTTGATTTGAAACATTAGAAAATTTTCTGTTAAAATTTTCTATTTTTAATTTTTCAATCCAACTAAAAACTAATAAAAAATTTAGAACTAATCAATTTTAGGATAGGACAGCAAAAAATGTATTTAATTTAAAATAATTTAAAATCTGTTTATGTTTAAAAATAAATAATTCAAGATCTTGTTAGTGTAAAAGACAAATTTCACAATTGTTTAATAAATTTCTTTAATTCAATATATTTCTAAAATTTAATTTTTTTTTCATTTTTTAAGAATTTGAATTTTTACTATTACATTACTTATACATTAATTTAATTGTACTAATTTTACTATTACTATTTATAATTATATAGCATGTAATACACATTTTTAATAGCTATTAACTATAACTATAAAAACTTACTCCATTAGGTTCTCCTTTATCAGGTATAAGAGAACAATTTTCAGGGAGCTTGTTGAGGCGGTTGTTGAGATTTTGCATTATTACTCTCCGACTCGCTTGTTGTTGTAGCTGTCACAGAAAAAGGCAGCCACGGGTTCAGGTGGTGCCAATGTTTCTTCAAACCATTGGCCAAGTATAGGTTCACTATCATCATCTATAAAAAGTCATTAACAACAAAGCTGCCATCAATTTCACCAAAACAAATGAAAAAAAAATAATGATAAGTGAATAAGAATGAAGAAATATATGAAGACATTAATGATTGTTAATGTGAAAAAAAATAACATTAAAAATAAATTTGTTAACTAACCAGTTTCGTCACTGCTATCTTCAGAAGAGCTAAAAAATCGTCCTCGTAATAAGTATTAGAATCCAGTGCTAAAATTATCACCATCAACAGGGTTTTTTGGATCCTTTTCAACATGCAAGCCTGCATTGAAAGAAAAAAAAAAAGCATATATTTTTGTAAACCATTTCTACAATCATTTCTTAATGAATAATTGAATCTAAAACAGATCAATCAATCAAATAGTATTGCAATTATTATTTGAATGTAATTACCTTTCGATAGCTAACAGAAGCCAAACTGAATAACAAATTAGTCAAATTCATGGAAGAAGCCAATTTCTGAACACGCTGACAGCCAGAAAGTTTTCAATAATATCTGATACAATAAACTGTTCTAAAGAAGATGATGAAGAGCCAATGGTGTCAATTAAGTTCATGCCTACTTCAGCTCTTAAATCATCCAGAAGATTTGATACCAAAGAAACAGCATGGGTAGCAAGAGCAACAGAAAGAACTCCATAACCTTGTTGACTAAAGAGTAGAATAAATATTAAACAAAGAAGAAAATAAGAACTAAATATAAAACTTTATATTTTGAAATATAACTAGAAATAAAATTATTTTCATATAATAATGTATGACATATTTACACAATTATGAATAAAATTCACGTAATTAAAAAAAAAAAAAAAAAGCAAACAACCAAAAACAGATGCAAGATTCAAAGTCCTAAAAATTCCTTTCTTCCTTAAATTAAACAAAATATTAAAGTTATTCAAAACATTCAAGATTTTTCATTAGCAGATGTTCTTTGAAACTATGCAATATATTATACTTATAACTTTTACATGGGGCCTGAATGGCCAAGTGGCTAGCGCTCTGTGCCACAGGTTTCAGGTTCAAGTCCCAGCGGTGTCATGGATGTTTGTAGTGGTTTGTACCACTTTAAACTGTAGGTCCCAGTCTAACATGACTGTAGAGCATTGGGCGTAGGTCTGACAACCCAACCCTACCCCGTAAAAAAAAAAAGACATCTCATGTTTGAAATCTGCCAGTAGGCAGACAGCCTTGGCCCACCATGGGGCTGTTGCGCCAATCATGATGACATGATGATAAGTTTTACATGAAATTTTTTTAAATTACAGGCTATGCACCTACAGCATTATGTCCATATTGCTCAGGAGAAAAATATATTACTAAGGTTGTTTTCATTTCTAAAAATATTCTGATAAAATATCTGTTTAATGGAGAATTTGTTTTTTTCAATACAACTAATCCAAGTCTAAGAAAATTCTGAAAGTTTTTTTTTTTAAATTTTCTGAGATTCTTGTTATAAAAACTGTTTTTAAACTTATCAGTACATCAGGAAATTATTTTGCACAACATGATTTAAATGACAAAAAAGACAGAAGTTTATTTATAAACTTTTTTTAAGTGTAATTTTTTTTTTTTTAAATATATCTATCGCATAAAAACAAGTTTTGCCTCTTCAATTTATGCATATCGTGCATAAATTTATCAATCATGCATATTTCATTTTATTGAAATGCTTCATTGCACATATCATGATAAAATAGAAATTTTTAATGAATAGTTTCTAAATATGTTGTCATTTTTACACCCTAAATGAAAAAAATACTCTTAAATGATATAAGAAATAAAATTATTCAATTAGTTTATTATCCAGCAATAAAAATTTTTTTCTAAGTTTTAACAAATCACTAATATCAAGAACCTGTTCTATATTTGAAATAAATTTTGAAGGAGCTAATATTATTCAGGAGCTCTATGATATTTGACTTTTTGTGGATATGACAACAGATACAGAATCTTTTCATTCTTCCATAAATTAAAAAAAAAAAATGATCATATTTATATAAAATATAGCAACCCCTACCTAGCACACAATTAACTACATTATAAGCGTGAACACAAAAAACCCACTAAACATGACAATTATATAAATTAACAACTGTTACTGGGCAATAAATGAATACATATCAAATTAAGATTAAAATCACATATTCAATTCTTACGTTAACGAAATTCTGATTCAAGATATAAATGTTCTGTAATATCAAATACTAACACGATCTCAATGTATAACATCGAAATACCAATATTTCAAATCCAGTATAATTGCTTTGTAGTTGATCAGCAAATGAGAGCAGTACAATGGAGAAAAGCAATTTCAACATTGATGTTCAAAATCAGTATAACTGCTATATCCTGTAATTTCAGATTTTTGTTCGTCAGTACTATCTGGATAAGTATTACATTGTGAATTTTAATACAATTTCGTCATTTCCTAGTTATTGAAGGACTCCAATTAGAAATATTGTTTGGTAAGTTATTTTAACTGTTTTTAAGCCTTTTTACTTTCACAGAATTCTCGCATAAATAAAAAGACCCATTTTTTTTAAATAAATTTAATTTTTATTTTTTTATAATAAAAATTTCAAATCGTCTCAATATATAATTTTTCTTACTAAGAATACTCTACTTCTATTTCACTTTCTCTAACTATTACTATTTATTTTCTCTTGTTATATATATATATATATATAAAATATATTAAAAAAATTTCATTTCACTTTTTTTTTTTTTATATCTTTTTCAAGTTATTTTATTCAAATGTTAGATATTTTAAATATTAAAATTTTGTAATTCAAACAGGTAAAAATCTTGAAACTATTAAAAATCTAGACAAAATGACTTTTACACAACATTACTAATCAATTTTATAATTTTTATGTTTAGTAACTAAAAGAGATTCTTTATTTTGCTATATAAAGTTAAATAAAAGTAATTGAAAATTAACAAGGTTCTACTCACACTCCCGTTTCTAAATAAAAAATTATTTTTTTGTTTTACAAAAATTTAAATTTGCGTCAAATTTATATTTATAGATTGCCACTTCAACCATGTTGTTGTTTCTTATCCCACTTGGCTGGCCAAGCCCACGAGCCCATACGTACTCGTGATTGAAGGGGAAGGAAGCAGCTTCTGTTGTGATGGAGCACCGTAGGTAGAAGTCTGACTTTGGCTCCGTCACGCTCTTTCAGTCATAGGAGACCGGGACCTACGGCTTAAAGTGGATTCCGAACCACTACAAACATCCATGGCACCGCCGGGATTTGAACCCGAAACCTGTGGCATCGAGCTCCAGACACTCGGCCATTCAGGTCCCAAATTTGTGAATGCCAACGGCACGCAGTGTTCCCAGGTGGTCACCCAACCAAGTACATCGCGCCCAATGATGCTTGACTTCGGTGATCTAACGAGAACCGGTATATTCAGCATGATACGGCCGTTGGCTACTTCAATCATAATTAATCTTATTAAACTTGTATATATACTGTTAAACATAATAGCTTTTATAGTATTTTACTCTTGTATATTGTTTATCACTGAAGAAGAATACTTTAGAATATTTATCTGATAACTTTTAAAGTATGGGGGGCTTTAAAATAGATAACCTTAATTTGCCTCTTTTTCCTTTCTAACAAACTCATTAGTAATATCTCTCCCTCACAAACATTTTTTCTTCATGCAGTCAAATTTAATATATTGATACAGATTTTACTTATCTAACATGTAAAAAAAAAAAAAAGCCCACTTTAAAGTATTCCAGAGAAAAGTAAATTATTGGATATAATTATTCAACATTAAATGAAATAGATTGCAATGAAATATACATATTCAAATGGGAAAAGGAAGTAATTTGTTTTGAAAAACAAAATAATTTTTGTTAAGGACAACAAAATAAAAAGTCAAGCAAACTAAAATTATCATTAAAATGAACATAATGCATATAAGACAATCTCATTTCGTTGTTTGAATATGGAACTTGATTTTGAATTGTAAAGTTTTAAATCTGCATATACTCGATATATCACATTATCAGATGCGTTTTTGCGTTAATATTTAAAATTTCGACATCGAGTCCTACTGTATCTGTTCCAATTTTCAATGGTGTACATCACTATATATAAGTTTATAGCTAATATATATACCGAAAATTAGGGATGAAACGGCTAACACGATCCAGAGATTGGTTTGGCTGGGCACTGCCTAACCAAGCTGTTGCCCTCTGTTTCTGTTTACAACTTATATTACTGTTTGAAGTAAATACTAAATATATATATTTAATTTGCCACTGAAAAATGAATAGGAAATGATGCCTCTATACCCAAAAGCAATATCTTACTTTAAAAGTTCTTTCTATGATTAAATTAACATTTCACTGTAGAAAGGAAATATGTATTCTTTAAAAAATTTTACTTTGCATCTTTATAAAAGCTTTTCAGATCTTACATATCTATTATATATAATTTCCGTGTCACGATGTTTGTTCGCGAAGAACTCCGAAACTAACCATGCGATTTTAACTTTTTTTTTTTTTTTTTTTTTTTAAATGTGTGTTTTGTTCCAACTTGAGACATAGGATAGTTTTTATTCAGATTTTTTTTTGTATTTAAATGCAAAATCGGTTAAAATCTAGCATTGAGGAAGGTGCCAATCTTGCAACCCTGAATTTTCGCCAATTTCTTTAGGGTTGCAATACTGCAATTAGAGAAATTCGTAGCTTCATTTTTCGAACAATATAATGACTATTTTTAGATGGCGCCGTGTCTCGATGCCTGTACTACATAACCGTAAAATTCTCATGTTCTGAATATTATTGTTTTATGTTCTACTTTAAATTTTGTGAAAAATATATTGTATGAAATTTATATTTTTCTATGCGAAATAAATCAAATGTATGTAAGTATTACCTGATTTGATTATCAATATTTTTTTTATTTTCTAAGTTTGAGTTTGAATTGGAATAAAATATATGGAATGAAAAGTTGTAAATCAAAACATTGAACTTTTCTATGCTTAAATTTGTCAACATGTGTTTTATGTGATTAAGAATTCTAAAATGAAATGGGATCTTCAAGATAATATAATATAGACAATATAATTTTAATGAAATATGATGAATTTTAAGGATTTTTGAAAAGTATGAAAATGAAGAAGAAAAATCTGCAATTATTTGATATAATGATAACATTAAAATTTTACAAAAGGTATTATATTAGTTGCAAGTTGAAAATCGAGGACATTTTATTTTAAAAACTTTTGTTATTTGAAAAACAAAAGAACAAGAAAAATTTGAAAAACAAAAAACAAAAGAAAAGAAGAGAACAAGTCTGAGTTATAAATTTGAGTGATTTAAATATTGTCGAAGAAAAATTGATAAATGGTACTTTTAAATTGGAAGTTATTTAAGAAAACAAAACAAATAAATAAGTGTTTATATTAATAAAGGAGAATTTAAAGCTCAATAACATTTTTATGTATGTACATTTGTTTTTATTTACATTTAAAAGTTGGTTTTAATTATTTCTTATTTGAATTTTTATGCATTTTGTATTCATTCAAAACACCATAATACTAATATTTCTGTTCTAAATGCTTAGAAACTTCATGTAAAAGTTTTCTTTAAATGTATGAAAGGAATAGAACATGGAAATTAATCTAAATTCATAAATTAGTTTTATTTCAGTTTTTAAATTAAGAATTTTGTAAATTTGTAAAAAAGTTTGTGTCGACAAACTTTAAGCATACAAAAATGTATAAATAATTAAGATATAAATTTGAAAACAGTATATTACCTACATAAGGATATTCCCAGCATAAAAATACTTGCAAAGGAAAAAAACTATTCATGTTTTATTTATTTTTGAATTATCAAGTTTTGCAACAATATCACATTTTTGCAATGTTTATCCATATTTTAAAGAATACATTGTATAAAAAATAGATATTTTTATGTGAAATTCAAAGGTTTTGAATATATTTAATTAAAACACTTGCAAAAGGCTAGATATTTTAAATTCAGGTGATTTCATATTAAAAAGGCTTTGCAAATAGGAGGAAGTTGTAAAAAAAAATTTTGTCGAGCAAATTTTAACTTTTTCAAAACAAAGCTCAGAAAATATTTAGAACTTTAGGGGAAAATAAAACTATATTTTTTTAATAAATAAGACTATGAACTTGATAATTAAATGGCATTTTAATATATTTACAGCATTTTTAAAATTAATATCTCTAATTAAAAGTTGTTTTTAGCTTTTTCTCCAGAATGAATTTTGATCAAATGCTACAAAACTTTTTGTATTTATGTTTTTCTTAAATGTTTACAGGTAATAAACCTCTGAAATGATTATAGCTACATAAATATAATTTTTTTAAAATATTAAGCTTGGAGTTACATGCAAATTTTGTGTCGACAGTATTTAAACTAGCACAAAGTAATAAATAATAAAGATATAAATTTACCAGAGGTCTATTCCCTGTAAAATGTTAGTACAAACAAATACAAACTTAGAAATTTCAAAAATATTGATTTGATTTTGAGTTGTCATGATTTGCAACAGTATCAATTTTTGGCCACATTACCTGTCATTCCTGGCTCTCGTTTGCTGATGAGATTAACGCATGTTTGAAACAATCATTTTTATGGAAAAACGTTGAAACACTTCAATTGACAATAAATATGCGAGTACAATTACATAATGATCCATTGGAACAAGTATTTTTCAAATCAATTACTGAATACTGGAAACGGTACAACTACATCAAAATATGCAATGCATCCAATTGCCAGACAATTTCTGGTCTGTTGTTCATTCAAAAATGAATTAATTGAGAGTGTATTTCCGGATATTCTTAATAATCACTTAGACCATAATTGGCTCAGTAATCGTGCAATTTTGGCAGCAAAAAAAGGTGATGTTGATGAAATTAACTGTCAAATATAAAATTTATTGCCAGGCAATCTAATGACTTTTAGGGGCTGAATGGCTCGGGTACCACAGGTTTCGGGTTCGAGTCCGGCGGTGCCATGAATGTTTATAGTGGTTCGGAATCCACTTTAAACCGTAGGTCCCGGCTCCTAACAGGATCGTCGAGCGTTGCGGGGGTATTATTACTCCGCGTCCGTGGCTATCTTCGAGTTGCATGCACCTCTTGGGTAGTGCTAAGCGAGTAATGTTTGTGCAGCGCTTGCCTTAAGGCATTAAAGGCAATTGTCTGAGTGGTTGCCAGCTGCGTTGGAACAAACAAACAAACAAAAAAAAAAAAAAAAAAAAATCTGATGACTTTTAAGTCAATCGACACCATTGCTGATGAAACCCAGATTGTCAATTTTCTGATTGAATTTTTAAATTCTCTGGATATGCCAGAATGCCGTCACATAATCTTCGTCTGAAAATTGGTTCACCGATCATTCTATTGCATAACTTAAATCCACAAAAATTATGCAACATTTGTCACCATTTGTCACCAGAAGAATTATCGGAAACGTGCTTGAAGCAACGATATTGACTGGAAAGTTTAAAGGCGAAGTCGTCCTGTATCTACCTATGATACCATCAAAATCTATAATACCTTTCAAAAGTCTACAATTTTCGATACGTTTGGCTTTGCGATGACAATAAATAAGTCGCAAGGGCAGACAACGGCTATTTGTGGCTTGGACTTGGAGAACCGTGTTTCTCCCATGGTCAGCTGTATGTTGCATGCTCACGTATTGGAAAACCATCGAATTTATTTATTTTGACGAAAGACAAATTAACAAAAACTATTGTTCATTGCTTAGTTCTTAGTTAAATGAAAGTAATGATTATTAAAAATTAAATTAGGTAAAATAATTATAAAACAGTGTTAAAAATCAACATTATCTACCCCATTCATTAAATTAATAAAAATTAAACATTTTCTATTCGTTGAAGCTTAATTTGATCTTTTCATCATTCTTTACCAATTACTTCCTTAACAATACCAATTATAGTATCCTAATAATTTAACGAAATACAAAAAAGCCACAGCAACGCGTGGTCGGGTCTTCTAGTTTATAATAAGCACATTGCTCATGCGTATATATAAATGAATCTGTAGACGAGTACTATCTAAAAAAATATATTTACATTTTTAAAATAATTGGTTTTGCTGCTGGAGTTGAATCTTTTCCTTTCGAAGGTGTAGTCTGATCAGGAGTGACTTTTCCCCTTGACGACGATTCTTTGTTTCGTTCTCCCAATTGTGATGGATTCAAGTTTAAAATGTAATGCAAACCTCCTAAAATAATCCATGATCCAATCATGTGAAGATTTTGGAGAACCTATAAAACATAGAATATAATAATACAGAATAAATTCTTAAATTGTACATTTCTAACAATGTTTTATTAGAAATATTTTAATATTTTTAAATAAATAAAATGTTATAATGGATTAATCAATAAAAATTAAATTTTTAATACAAACAATTTTAAGGATTTATAATAAAAGCACTCAAACTAAATAAATAACTTACATGACCACCAGCTCTAGTTGAATTATTCAGAACTCCAGCAATTGTATTATAAATTTCCAGCTGTCATTAAAAAATACACATTTTTTATAACATGATAGAATACAAGAGCTTCATGCATCATTTTTATAATAAGAAATAATATCTTGCTTTAAAAATATAAAAAATAATTTTTAGATTTATGCAAAGAAATATTTAATTTAGAATAAACATTATGAACAAAAAATAAATGGATGCATATTGTAAGCACATATCTGAAGAATAAAAATATTTTATTGTTAAATTTGTTCACGCTCCTTCAACAAATCCATTTACATTAAAAATTGTTGCCAACAAAATATTCATATACAAGACATTTAAAAAGAATAAAAGCCTCAATTTTAAATACACTTTTTACAATTATAGAAGAATGTTTGAAAATTATATGGGGTTTATAGGTATTTAAATGATTTTACATTTAAAATTTAAATATTATTTAACAATACAATTATTTATAAAATACAGATTTTTAAAAGATACACACAAATAATGGATCTGAACAGCAAATAATCAAAAGTGTTATTCATTAAATTTTTTGTTTCAAGAAATTAATTTTCGTTTTTAAAGCATTTTAATACTATATATAAAAGCTATTTGCTTTACTATTAACAATTTTTTGTAGGATAAAAAATAAATCTTCTAAAAGTAAAATAATTAAAAATTGTTAATATAAAATAAAAATGCAGAATCAATCAATAAATAATAGAAGACTAATGCTTTGAAAGAAGTGTCTTACACTTGTTTCCCACAATTGAAACTGAACAGTTTTTCATTTTCATCATCTTTAGCATTTGTTCCTTTAAGTTGAGGACTGCTGGAAAGTCCTAAAATACTATTAGCAGTAGCTACAGTAATAGAAGCATACAAGCAACTCAATGTAATCTTCATAACTTTTCTTATTCTATCTCTGATAGAGGTTCTAAAACAGGTAAAACTTAAAGCTTCACTAATTATTTGAATGTCGCTTGATAAGGTTTTATACCTACAAATTAAAAACAAAAAGGCAACATATTTATTAATATACATTTTAATTTATACTATGATATTATTCAATAATAATTTTCTCAAATAACTACATTAGAAAATTATATTGTGCAATTAAAAAGTATAATATACAAATTTTTTCATTATAATTTTCCATTACATATAATTCTATTTTTAAAGTGACCTTTGGCAAAATGTGAGAAAAATGTATTTATATAATATAAATTACAATTCACAATTTGCTATGCTTATGATGAAATATTTAATCAAATTATGATTTCAATTGGTAATATTATACTGCAGATAGAAAGAGTTTCTTAAATACTAAAAAAAAAAAAAAATATTAAACAAATTTAATGATGGGGAGATTTTAATAAAAACACAATCAGTAAAGACTGATTTACAAATGATAAATACTGGAAAAATAAAAAAGATTTAAATAAAATACATCAAAATAACACCATTTTTGTTCTAATAAAAGATACTTACGTGCCACTAACACGAACAGCCTCAGCAGTTGTAGCTGGCAGAATCAAACCTTTTCCATCTAAAGAATCTTGTAATTTTGAAGTGAAAGGACTTATTGACGAGAGTGATAAGCATGTATCTAGTAAGACATCTACATCTTTTAATATCTGCAGAGTCAATTTATTCTTAGCTAAAAGTAATGCCTCCTATCATAGGTTAATAAAAATTATTACACATCCTTCCTTTTTTTTTAAGCAAAATTGATAAACCATAATACTTTTTTGAGCAATTCCTAAAACTCAAAACTGTTTATGGTCACTTAAAACTGTTATAAAAATAAAATTGATACAAAATTTATCAACTTGTTGAATTCTCTGATATATAAAAATTGTTTTTTAATGTAAATCAAGCAAGCTCACTTTGTTTACTTCTTTGTAGACAATTACATTTAATATTTTTTGCATGTATAGGTGATAATAGATAATGCACTAATAGCATGTAGAAAAAAAAATTACAAAACGTATGTTTGTTTATCCTGCACGTAAATTTACAATTTCCTGCCTGCCATGTGTTAATAAAATTTTTTTAATAAATCTTACTTTACATTCTTGACCAGGATCAGGGATATGAATGATAGTAGTATCACCATCTTTATCTACCACTTCTAGGGGTCCATCTTGTTTTTGTGCACCTTGTGTATCTAGCATAGGAGTCATTAACTGTTCCAAAAATGTTAGCACTTGATCAAGCCGAGGACGTTTTGGCTCTTTTGTGATATCATGACCCATCTAAAATCAAAAGATACTTCATGTAGAATATGTGCATTAGGATCATCATTAAATTTTTCAACTTTACGCATTAAAAGTAAATATAATATATGTTTTTGAAAATGAAGAATTGCATCTTATAAAAACCAAGAAGTCCAATATCAAATGCATGACATTCTTATGTTTTACAAAAATAAATAATAATTAGAATATTTAATCACTTCAACATTCATGGAAATAAAATTTTATAAATAAAATATGAGAAAATTTATATTAGATCTTGAACATTAATTTCAAAAATCGGAAATTTTATAATTTTTAAATCTAAATTAAAAAATCATATCTAAGAAGTTTTATCAATAAAACATTAAAATTTTCAATAAAAAAATACCTTGAAATTCATTGCTTCTTATAGCAAATGCAGGTGGCTCTTTTGCTAATTTTAAGGCAAGTGTTAATAAAGGTACTTCGGTTCTAGATAGAACTTGTGTCTTGGAGTTATTGCACAGTCCATATATAATAGATACAATTTGTTTCTGAAATAATAAACTTCATTAATATATAAAACTTTAAAGCTATTTAATGAGAATCTAACATAAATAAAGATAAATACTTTCGGTTTAAGTATTGATACATAAAAAGTATTGTGATCAAGATTCTACAATGAAATATGCAATTTTTAAAAATGTTTAATAAAATATTTAACAGTAAACTAAAATATGCAATATAATTTTAAATGAATATTGCATATGAAAGGTAGATTCAATAACATTTAATATAAATGAGAAGACAACAATACGTAAGAAACTTGCATCTAAAGATAAAAAATAATTATATACCTGTGAGATGCAACATCGTTCACTAAAATTTTTTGCAGTTTTTGTAAAAGTATTGCAATAGAACTTTGCATGCTTGTGCAGCAATACCAACTTGACTTTTAGATACTATAAGAAAAAAAAATTATTAGTTTTAATTCATAATTTTTTCAATTTGACAACAAAACTAATTGAAAATTTAATCATTATACTTACTATGAAATATATTTGTAGTAATGTAATGAGCTGAAAGAGCAGCGTAGGAAGCAAAGAAATTTTCATATTTATCTTCATGATCTAGAAATGCTTGTTGTCTAAAGAGTTATAAATTTAAAAATCATAATTTTAAAAAGTTTATCTAGTTTAAGCAAATTGAGAAACAATTTATTATTCATAAAAAATATTTTATAGAATGAAAATAACCTGCAATTAATGGCGAAATATTTCATAGCTGAGTAAATATTATCAACTACGATGACATAAAATTCTTTAGTTACAACAAAACTTGGATTTTTTTCACAAATATACACAGCAAGCTGAGATATATAATTGTTAACTGTACTTTCGCTGACAACAATGAAATAAAACAAATATCTTAAATTTTATTTTTCTTACAAATCCAATTTATCCATTAATTTTCTTCTAAGGAAAGATTTTTAAGAGAAAAATACATTTAACAGACATTCTTTAAAAAATACACATTCACAAATGCTGGTAAATTAGTTAAATTCATCTTGAATTATTACACAGTAATTGTTTACTTACAAATCAAACATGTCTGTTTAAAATATATAGCATTTAACTACATAATAAAGATAAAAGGTGGTTACAGAAACTGTGAAAATTTTTCCCAAACTATGGCTACTAATTATGTAGCTTCTTCCTGAGTTTCTCCCTATTCAGATTCACTGTATGTGCACAATATACATTAAAAACATTTTTATCAGTTATTCAATAAAAAAGTAATATAATTTCATAAATTTTTTTAAAAAAAATTAAATGAACCTAGAAAAACTATTAAACAGTATATTAAGATAAACCTCCAAATTATTACAAGATAGCCCCTCTTTTTAAAATAAATACAGAGCAATTATATCTGTTAAACAATTATTATTAAGTAGGATTTATATGATTTCTTATAACAATTATTTAAGAAATTAATTTAAGAAACTCGCAAAAGAAATACCAAAACATGACAAAATGGGGAATGACAATTCTTCCTGAATGTGTTTTTTAAAGGCAACATGGTATCATCAAATCGTGCTTTCCCCCCTCCTGTAAACATAATGTAAGCCCAATTTAAAAACAGAATTAGCAATTAAACACACAAATAAATTAAAAGTAAGCATTCATTACATAAGCTAATGGAAACTTGATTAAATAATTTAGGCTTAATATACTTAAAAGTATATATAAATAATAATTCATTAATTTCATTTTCAATAATTAAAGACATAAATAACAGATATCAATCAATCGATTGTGAAATTAGACTTAAATGAATTTCAACTTAATACACAATAAATAATAAAGTAATTATTAAAATATTGATAATTAATAGAATATTAAAATCTTTATTTTTCTAAATTGAATTAATGAATAGCATGAGTTCAACAGAGCATAAATAAAATCGAACATACAAACACTAGTGAAAGACAAATTTAAAAGGAGATATACCATAAACTGAAAGCATGTCATAAAAAACACACACAAAAGTAAATTTGTCATAAAAATGAGTAACAATCAAGTTGGCAAGTAGGTTTGGCTACAAAATAGCCGATCGCGCACATGCTTGAAGTGAAATGCTCGTCACAAAATTTCCTGAGTTTTATATATTTTTATCAATTTTCCTGACTTCTCCACAATGACAAAATTCCCAGACTTTTTCCTTTCACCTCGTATAATTTGCAAACTTTGTCCAATAAATGATATCTAAAACCAAGACTTAAAAAAAAAAAAAAAAAAAAAAAAAAAAGATTCCGACAGAGAGCAAAAAAAAAATGAAGGAGGCACACTACTTTGATCTGTGGTGTTATATCAATGAAATAAAACATTTCTGAACAGATTGGCAGAAGAGACAAGAATAATTGAAGGGTAGTGAATGAAATAAGAATGATGTGAATGTTTATTAAATAAAAACAATGTCAACATATGCACAATGAAACTATAATACCTAAAGTAGACTATATAAAGTTTGCATGGCAAGTCACTGAAATTTCTGATAAAGGTGCATTCAATGGTGGTGGTAGGTCCATTGGTGACAATGGGCTCACTTTAGGATCTGTACTTGTGTCTGTCTGCATAACTTTTTGTATTCATCTCGATTCTATCTTCTCCCATGTTTCCTCAAATTTTGCTACTACCTTCATTGTAAATAAGCCAACATAAAATTTCACCAAAGACTGCATACGCACTAATTTTATTTCATTGTGGCTTTTATTGTTATATTTGTTCTCACCAAGACCTTTCAAATGAGCCCTGATCACTATCATAACGTATTATCCCAACATGTAACAATGGAAACCGAATGTCTGATGCCTGATTTTAGGCCAAATACCCTTCCCACTAGAATCTTTCAACCTTCCTGTAAATGATATACTTAGTTTTTTAAAATAATGTATAGTTTTGAAGATATTGCAGACAATTCAGCTTAAAAAATTATTCACAATTTGTGATAGAAAACGATTTAAATATGCAAATATAACCTATCATCAAATAGAAATTTGATTAAAATCAACAATGAAAAACTATGTAAAATCAGCATAAGTAAATGATTTCTAGCATTTTAATAAAAAGAAACAAAATTTTAAATTATATTTTAATAAAAAAAAATGCATACAGTGTGACAGCAGGGAATAACATTAAACATGATATAAACTAAAATCATTTGGGCTGCTAGCAATATCATTTAAAAAACTAATTAAGTTATATAATAAGTTATATTTTTAATATGTTATATAAGCAAATTTAACAGCTGAAGTATATAAATGATTGATATCAGATGAAGATTGATAAAAATTGATATAAGATTGATTGTTAAAAAAAATATACTACTTTTCAAATATTCAGTTTTGTTGAGAGCTATAGAAACACAAGTTTTATAATGGTTAATATAAAATTAGTTTTCACTCCTTATCTGCAGAAATTACAATAACTTTTTGTTATCAATAAAAAAAAACCCATTCATCATAATTTTTATGTGACTTGTTAAACTTCCACACTTTTAAATTTATTAATTAGTATAAATCAATTTATATAAACATTATTATTTATTATTAGTATAATATCGGTTGTATAAACATTTTGTGACGTCTACCTCTTATAATCAAAAAAAAATAAACTGAATGTAATGTTTTCTAAACTTTATTAACAATACACTTTTAATGTTTATAATTAAGTTAATTCCAATCTAAAACTTAGTTGCAGGTCACGGCTAGTAAACATTGAACATTTAAGATTCAACAAGTTTTCTTTTTTTTTTTTAACAAGAAAAGAAACCAAAACAAAAAACATAGGAGTTTCGTTTATCTGTTGCATTCATATTTCGGATAAGAACGAATAAAATTCTATCAAAGAAACGGAAAAAAAAATTAATAATAAATTTTCTTAAGGAAATTATTTTACTGTAACTTGAAATTCTTGGCAATATTATCAATATATTTAAATTAATGAAGCAAAATTACACAGGATACTTGAACGTCAGTTAAATACTTCCAAATAAAATGTTACAACAACAAGATATTTTTACCTTCTAATGACAGATCTTATTACTTGCAGTACATCATATTTATTTACTGCACTTTGTGACGATCGAAGAAGCAAAATAGACGGTTCTCTAAACGCATAATCTGGATCTTTCTCGGCAGTCGCCATTAGTGAAATGAGAATTCTGTTATTGCATTTTCATCTATAAATATAATAATGCCAAAACAAGAAACCAATTTTTAATGAGTTTCGTTTTCTCCTTGAGGCTTAACTTATAAAGTAGATTTTATAAAAATATTTGGAGATTATGTGCAAAAATTGTATTGAATATTGAATATTTTTCTTGATAAAATTTTATAATATGTATTATTTCTTGTTTTCAATATCTGACAAAATTAAACAGGAAATTTTTAAAATAAAGATAAATTATCCAATGCTTAAAAAAGGGTTTTTGAAAACCTCTCAACTTGAATCTCCACTTCGGCTCTTTATTTGTTTACGCTTCTTTTGAAATGTGATTTTTGTCTTAAAATTACTAATATCTAATAGGCCTTCATATCTAAGATTTGTCTTAACTAATATAAAGATGGAAGAAACAAGTAACCATTTCGGCTTTTTACTTTTTTTGTAAATATTTTAAATTGAATTTCTTATAATCTTAGTTATTTAATACCGGTATGTTTGCAGAAAAAATATATTGTTATAATGATTAATGTGTACCTAAAAATATAGTATTAAATGTATTAAAAATATATTTAATTACTTGAGAGTTAGTGTGGATGAAAATAATTCGGGTAGTTTATAACTATAACTCTCTTCATGATATTTTTTAGTTGACTGTGGAAATGACAATTATTTGAAGTTAATTTTTATTCTTATATTTTGTTTGTAAGACACTAGCTTTTTCATTTATGTATATACATTTATTTACAAATTAAATGTGTTACTAAATTGTTTATTTCTGATTATGTAATTTGTAATACTAAAATACCATTTTACTAAAGAAGAGAAAAAAAGTTGTATGAAAGTGCAAAATAAATTCTAAATATATGCTCGATAAAACAAGAGGCTTAATGATGTAAATATTTTTAAATTAGCATTATAATACTGTACTATTTTTTATAGTAAAAAATTTATTCATTGCCCGTTCATCAAGTTAAGCCAGATTCTTATATGGTTTATTCTAATAACCTTTCAAAATCAAGAATACCTATTGTAATTGACAATGGTAAGTTTTTAGCTCTTAATTCAATATATGATTCATGTATTTATTAGCTTAAATAATATATTAATATAATTTTTTAAAAATGATGTGAATTATATATAGCAAAATTTTATTATATAACATAAAAATATAAATATATTGCTATTGAAATATTAAATTTGAACTGCGTAATTTATTAATCTCTCATTAATTTTTATATTATGTAGTTACACATATTTAATTTAATTTATAAATTATTGATGGCATTAATTATGAATTATTTAGGGTTAATTTTACTTTGTATATAAGTAATCATTCCAAATTTGTTTGGAAAATAAGTATTAATTTGCATAAGAAATAATGAGAATTAAATTTATATGATTGAATATAAAAATTTAAATAAATAAATTGCAAAAAATAAAATTAAATTTTTTTTTTTTTTTTTAATTTTTTTTTATATATATATTCTGCCTGTTTTTGTCTCAGAATGTCTTTTTTAAAATATAATTTTTATGAAAAGGAACAGAGTTGTTGATGAATCATACTTTTCATATTTCAAGTTACTTTGATTTATTCAGTACTGCATTTTTGTTTTATTGCAAGGTAGCTAGTTTTTTATTTAAACTAATATTAAACTAAAAGAGAGATTCCTTCACTATTCCTTATTCATTGATTTATTCCTTATTCATCAAAATATATAGGAATTCGCAATAACCAATAAACTAATTTACATGAACACCACAGTTTTATCAAAGATTCAAAAGTCCTCAGAGACTTAAAGTGAAGGATAAAAAATCACAAAATAAATTATCCAAAATGCTTATTTAAAATAAAATGATGGTATATTAATATTAAAATATTGCACTGCAAAAATAAACTGAATACAAATGAATGCAAATAGGTAGACAAAGCTTGCCATCATAAAATATTTAATGTAATAAAAGATTACTGAATGTGTTTCAATAAAATAACTTTAGGAATAGTAAAATATACATAATGTATATGAACCTCTTCCCTCTAAGACAAAAGTCAATTTATGAATTTCTGACCTTTTTAGAATTGTGCTGTGCACAGAGAATCAAATAGGATATTGAAATTTAAAAGTCTTAATATTCATAGTTTTGGCAGTATTCTAGCAAGACTCAATCATCATTCTCAGTGAACTCTCAAACAGATATTCAGGTAAATATCTGTTTCTCTAAGAAATGTGATATTCATTTTGTTAGAAGTTTTTCACTTGAAGCTGATGCTGAGAAGAGAGTAAACATTTTCCTTTCCTTGATCTTATTATCTTCAATGTGCATTGATTAATCTGAGAAAAACTGGAGCAGTGACTTTATGCTATCTAGGCCATCTTTCCTGTGAAAAATCTCTTGTCTTGAACTTGATGGCTGGTTCATATTGATAAGTACTAGTATTTCCTTTTCTTATCCAGGGCAATTAGCACCATTCAGTGCAGATATCTGAATTTCATTTTAGGTTAGATTCTACAAATCTCAGGATTATGTCCCACGCTGGTCAACTCCATCTTTATGTTCATGCTTATTTGGATTTTTTGTTCTAGGCAGTCACTCCTCTCATCTTCCTATAGTTCAATAGGCCATTTCTGTGACCACTCTTCACTCTCTCATTGTCTTGCCACCATTCTGATAATTAGTCTAAACTCATCAGTGATAATCTCCATTTTTCCTCCTTTTTTTTTATGCCACCACTACTTTTTATCCTTCTTCAGATCTCACTCACTCTTTTTATTTTTGTTTGGATTTTAACTTTAAAATCTGCCCAGGGCCTATACATTTTGCCATTGGTGGGAGTGTTATTGACACCTAATCAGAACTAAAAAGCACATCAAGTCTTTTTTTTTTTTTTTTGAGGTCAAGGGTTGATTACATCCACACAAAGACATCTGGTGAATAATACCTGAATAAACTCATTTTATCACTTCATTGTTATACAAGCAGCTTAATTACCTTGATTAATAAATATCACTGAATGACCACTTCTAAGCTATCAACATCTCAGATCTGTGGAAACCTTCTTCAACAAACCATCTCTCCTATCTGCAGTGCCCAGCTCTGTCCACTTGCACTTCAGCATTCAAAAAGCCACCATTTAAAGATATCAAAAGATTCACATCATATCCTTGCACCCAACCGGTTATGTTCTCATATGTTGGCCCTGACGGAAATGGTCTTTCATTGATCAAGTTGAAATGTGAAAACCTCTATCTACAGTAATAGAGGTTTCACAAATGTTTACCATATGTGTGTGTGTGTGTACTCAAAATTATTAAATGAATATGAAATATATTAAAATTGTACATAAAAACTTAAAAAATATTTTTTAAATATTGTACATGACAGCTTATGATAATTTATAACAATTTTATTAAATTTTGTTTATCTTTACTGAAGTTTTTTTTTCTCTTAAGTTAACTTTTTCAAGACAGTTTTCATCATTTTATAGCAAAGGTAATTGATTTGCATTGATTTTTAACAAAGAATAATAAAGAATCAAAATGTCTATTGATTGATGTAGAAACATATCCTTAACAAAATTTAAATGCTTATAATAAGACTAATTTTTAAATATATTTATTTCTATTTATCATTCATTTCTAATAATTTAGTATTAAAATTATTTGAAAAATCAACATAAAAAATACTTAATACTTAAGAATACTTAATTATTTAATTCATTTTTAGGATCTTATTTTTTGCAAAGCTGGTTGGGTAGTAAACGAAAAGCCTCGTCTTATTTTTAGAAATATAGGTGCTAAACATCGAGGCAAGAAAGTATGTGCTCTGTATTAGCTTACCTTTTATAATGTCTTTTTATCTTTAGTCTTTGGCTTTAATGGCATTTTACCTTACCTTTTTAGTTTTAGCCTGCTTTATAGTACTGCTGAAAATTTAACATAGTTCAAATTTATTCTGAATGAGCCTTTAATTTAAAAACAGTTTAAATGTGTAATTTTGTTAAAAAATTATACCTTTGATCTGTTTTTTAAACTCTTATTTTCCAATAGCCATATATAATTTTTACCCAACATGCTAACTTAAAAGATTAGCTATAGTCTTTATTTTATAATATATGGAATATGTGTAATGTGCGAATAGTAATACCTTGACTTGTGAGTGTTTGTGGTTGATTTTTTCCTTTGGTAGCACTGCTGCCTGCTATCTTCAGTGTATCTTTTGCTGTGATACTCATTATATGATTGTGGGTTTTGAGTGACAGAAGTTAAGATTGTTGTTTTCTAAGCCCTTAAAAATGCCATTCAAGCGAAGTAAATCTGACTCTACTTCACCTAGTAAGAAAAAAGAAAGTAATATCTTAGGAATACAAGCTTAATTCTCAGCCACTGCTTTATTTATTACTTCTGTCGGTAAATTTTTTTTTTTTTTTTTTTTTTTTTTTGTTAATCCTATTCAGTTTTTTAAATTTGAAGTATAAATTTCATTTATTCTAGTTTGTTTTGATTGTCGAAAATCTTTCTTTCAATTAATAATACCTTGTTTTCTTTTATTATTTTTTTTTTTTCCTATATTTTTTTCTATGTTAAATTTTTCATGTGGGTAAAAGTGAAAAAATTTTTAAATTTTATATGGAAAAGAGCCTGTCTTTTTAATAATTGTGGAATATATTTTATAGGGTGAAAAACTTAAGAAATTAAAAATTGTAGAGGGTTGACTAGTTAATAAAATGTAATTTTATTGAACATTTCCCTTCTAAACTGTATTTGCTAGCCTTTCGTCTCAATTAAACAAATTTTATTTATATTTGTATACAAAGTTACACCGCTACTTACATGAACTTGACTTAAATTATTTTTGTCGCACCCACCTATTTCATTTTTTAGAGTACTATGTCATGCATAATCATATTTTTGTATTGATGTTATTTTCTTTTAAAAAGTATCTTTTAAATGCATTTTCAAATAATAAAAATTTTGTTTTATTTTTCAGGAAAGTGAAACTCTAGTTGGCAATGATATTTCCAATATTGAAACTGTTAGATGGTTGTTAAAAACACAATTTGACAAAAATGTTGTTACACAATTTGATGTACAGGTTAGAGTCATTATTTGTATACTTTTATATGGATTATTCTTCCTCTTTGTTCCATAGACCCCTTTACCAGTAAACTAAATGCATTAAATAAAATAAAATAAATATGACTCTGTAATATATAGGCACTAACTAAATAACATCTGCAGGCATGCAATCAGAATAATAGAACAAGTTGGTGTGGGATCATTTGTCATATAATAATATACTTCTGTGTCCAAAAGTAAGACCAATTATTTTTTTTTTTTTTTTCAAAAACTCTTTATTTATTATTCCAAATTTATTTCATTGCCCTCAAAAAATATTCCACTCCGGACACAATGCACGTATGCCAATTTTTTTCCAATCCTCGATGCATGCTAAAAGTCTATGGCTTTCAAAGCGTGCAGCGATTCACAGTGAATCTCTTCAATCAACTTAAAACAGTGTCCCCAGAGTGGTCTTTTGAGTTTAGGGAATAGCCAGAAGTCGCACAATGTGAATACGGTTGTTGTGGAATGATATGGGTTTTATTTTTGGTGAAAAAGTTACGAAGAATGAATGCAGTGTGAGCTGGTGCATTCAGTGTTTTCGGTACCAATCAAGATTTGACGCGTTTGAGGCCCAAAATGGAATTGACTGATCCTTTCGAAATTCCAACATCATCAGCAAGGTCTAATTGTAAATGGACGGTTTGCAAGCACCAAATCTTTAATTTTTTGGACGTGAGTTTCTTTGGTTGAGGTTGATGGTTGAAACGAGAGCCAGAGGGCTCTTCGTTTTCAACGTGTTCTCTGCTTTCTTTGAATTGTTTATACCACTTGTAAACATTTTTTCCAATATAGGAATGCTCACTGAATACCTTCTGCAAAATTCTATACTACAAATAAAATGTAATGCTAGTACTTTGCTCAATCAATTCAGGCATTTCAACAATCACCTGAATCAGTTTTAGCGTCTCATAAAGCCAAGTGTAACTCAAACACAGTCAGTCAAACAGTTGTCAAGGTCAGTGCCAGCAACCTAAAAAAGAAAAAAAAAAATTGAAATTCCATAAGCCCCTGGAATTTTAAATTGAAAATTGGTCTTACTTTTTGGACACAGTAATATACACTTTGGTCAGTTGTGGTCAATGTGAGCTCATGGATTCCTAATTTGTTTCAGAATATAACTAAGTATTTTTTAATATTAATCTTGTCTTGATTATGAATGTTCCTCTAATTATTGTTGGGAATAATAGAATGTTTCTTACTTTTTTAAAGGCAAATATTTCACTCTATAATTATTATAAGGTGAAACAAATAAGTGTACATAATATTTGATTTGATTTGACTACTTAGTTTTATTATAGATAATTTTTACTCTGATTTTGATGCATGTTCATTTACATTCAGCGAAATGTCATGCAATCAGGTTTCATTTATAAAATTGCTTGAAAGAGTGTAAAGTTCTCTTTCTCTATTTCACTGGGCATCAATCATTTTATTAGAAGTGAAATGTTTGAAATACTTGTCATAAAAGTTCAGGGTAAGAAAGAAAATTTATCTTAAATACTCGTTGGATAATTGATTTTTCAGAGATGTATTAAAGAGTATTCAGTGGTTTATAATATGAATTTGGGAAGCAAAATGCTCAAAATTCTTTCAATGCTCAAAATTTTGTAAATAAAAATGCTTTTATTGATTCAACAACATTTGGAGGACAATCTAATATTACAATGTATAGAGCAAAAAATAAATCAAAAAGTTATACAAGGTTTTTTTCTGTTTTTAAATTTCATGTCAGCTGTTAAAATTTTTACCATTTTTACTGCCTGCATATTTAAATTATATTTTAATGTAATGTATATCATGTTTTATTTAAATGTTTAAATAGAATATGTTTCTTTTTGTATTCTGCATATACAAAAAGAAACATATTCTATTGATATATATTCTATAGCATAAGTTCCTTATAAGTATAATATCATTGAAACAATACTTATTTATTAAAGCTAAAGAGATTTATTTTGAGTTCAGGTATTTTAATGTTAAAGTAAGAAATTAGTATTTTTTTGTTTTAATTATTAATTTATTCACTATAATTATCTATAAAGATGTATTTGAACATGTGCACTTTTTTTAGGTCATACTTAAGTAAATAACTATTACAATTTAAAATTGTTTGCTTGGCACTTCTTAAATTATTATTATTTTTTTTTTTTTTTTTTTAAGGAAACAATTTTGGATCATATATTTAGTCATCTTGGAATTAATACTAATGGCTGTGTCAATCACCCAATTGTAATGACAGAAGCAGTTTGTAATCCAAATTATTCAAGACAATGTTAGTATTAATTTTTCTTATTAAATAACTATCAGTTTTTACTAATCTTGAAATATTTTTTATTTAATAATTTTGTAAATGTTTCAAGTCTATCCCATATTTTTGTGTAACCTGTTAATAATTAAATTATGAGAAGCAGTTAAATTTGGATAAAAAAATATGAGGCACTTTATTATTATTCATGTATTTAATTATGAAATATAGCATTTCTAACAATATTGTAATTAAATCAGCCTTTTAACTTTAATATTTCTTTTGCCTAAATGTGTCTATGTGTACATTTTAAATAACAACCCAAAACCAGTAAACAAAATTAAAAAAAGTTTGTTTCATTCTTTTCTTGCATTTGTATTCAAAATCATTTTATTATAACTATAATTTTTTTTTTTTCTATCTTTTTACCAGATGAAATGTCATCCGCAAAGATTCTTTTTAACATAAATAAGCTATATCTAAATTTAATAATGGTAAATTTTATATGACCATTGTTTTAATTAAATTATTAAATGTGATCTACTACATTTTTATAAGTAATATAATCCTTTTTAGTGATGTCAGAGCTCTTGTTTGAATGTTACAATGTTCCACAAGTATCTTATGGAGTGGACTCATTATTCAGTTTTTATAATTATAATGCAAAATCAAAAGGTAAATTTTAATTCTTGAATTACAATTTGATCATTTAATTAAATGTAAGTAAAATAATTTTATGTAATGAAATATTTTGTTTTATATTTTATCATTTTCTATAACATAAACTAAATGTGAATATATTACAATCAATTAAAATTTTTATGTATTTATTCAACACTTATTGGAATTATCTTACTGAAAGAAAAAAAGTTTAAATTCTGGGGTTCATTTCTACCAAAGAGTAGTAAATCTGGTTATTTTAATTGTCCTGATCATACATTTTCAATGCCCCAAGGTTCTTTAGCTGTTAAAAAGTTTGAATGCATGCAAATAATTTGTTGTTGTAAACAAACTTGTTCCAATCCATCTAAATCATTCCTATATACAGATTGTAAATCAGCTCCAAAATGTGTTAATCACCAATAACCACATTCTTCAGATTCTACTAGTTACCCTCAGTGGCAGCTGGAAAAGAAAATTACTCGATATCCTTTACTTATTAATTTGAACAGCACTTTCTTCTATGACTGACAGTAATATAACTAATATTATTTGCCCATTATTAAAAAAAAAAAAAGTTAAACCACTTTGCCCTCCCAAATAAATAAATAAATAATAAATAAATTGAATGTACACCCATGTCAGTCTAATGTTGCGTGCCATCAACATTCGTCAATGTTTCATTGACAGAAACTACTACTACTACTACTAAAAAAAAAAAACATTTCAACTAGATTAAATTCCAATTACTATTTAACTGTAAAAACAAACATTACAGAGTTACCATCTTCTCTACCAAAATATGAATCACCAATAGAATCAGAATGAATCATCATGCCTGTGGGAAGTTTTTCTAATGATGAGAATATGTTGCAAATGATGAGAAAGATACAATTTTAGACTAATATGTTTTTAATCGCATTAAATTGCACTGAAAATTTTGAACTTTGGGACATATACTTTGAAAGGTTTCCCCCCCCCACCTCCCCAAGTTATTTTAACCAAATATTTCTAAGAATTACAGTTTTATTTGATGTTATAAAACTAGAATTTTAATTCATATTAAACTTGCCCAATAACAATTTCCTTGTAAAAATATTTATAAAAATTAATATGAATTAACAAAGAATTCAAACTATTTCATAGCTGTCTTTTAAATTAGTTATCAATGCAGAATTTCTTTGAATAATTTTGAATTCATACCAGATTACCTAATGAATTAAATGCATGTGATAAAATTTATTTCTTTTTTAATTGGTAAACTGTGCTATAAAAAAAATCATGCATTCATTTTTTTCCGAGCTTTTTATTATTTTCTTCTTTTTTCGTGATTTCAAAACTAAATTATTTTTCTTGTTTTATATCAGTGAAAAAGTTTAAGAATTCCATTTTATATTTTCAGCTTTTTTTTTAGTATTTAATATATTTTTAATAAAATTATTGTTTTTAAACATCTAGAGATTTCTTTATTAAAATGTCTGAAAATAAGGGTTATTTTATCATGAATTAAAAGGATTGAATAATGAATTACATAAGATTTTAATGCAGTAAATAATTGAAGGAAAATGAATTATATAAAATAAGACTATTTAACCTTAAGAAACATAATGATTTGGTTTGCAATTTTACCTTTAGTTTAATTTAGCTTTACTTAATGATATAAATTAATTCCTATTTTGTAATAAAAATGTCACTTTTTGTTAAGATGTAGTTTATTATCTCAATCAGATTTAATTATTTCAGTCTGGTTGCTAAACATAAGAATAAATAGTATGTTTAAATTAATAGTATATATATCAATTAAGTATATATATGTAAATTAGTCAAATTTAATGTGGATAATTTTGTGAATGAAATGTTTAACTTTTGATGTCCAAAAATGCATGGTATTCAACATAAACATCATGGTTTTAACATTTTTTTCCATACAGGTTTATTTGGATTAGTTATATCTTTGGGTTACAATACTTGTCATGTTTTGCCTGTTGTTCGTTCAAGATTTGATGTTCGCAATGCCAAACGCATAAATATAGGATTTTTGCAAATGAGCACTTTTCTTCAACGTATCCTTCAGCTTAAATATTCAGCGCATGCATCAGCTATCACACTCAGTCGTGCTGAGGTAAATGCACTAATATATTAATAAGTTAGGGTAATTTAACTATATTATTTTGAATATTACTTTTTTTTTTAAAAGCATACGAATTTGTTTAATAAAAGAAATTAAAAACTATAGATCAAATTAATATTTTTATATTTCAATTGAGTTTTCTGCAATTTTTTCTGTTTTGGGTGTTTTTAAAGAAATATGTATCTTGTCATATAGATATAAATATTTCTTTATAATTTTATCTGTGTATAAATATTCTTTTTAATTTATGTAATTCAACTTCATCTTAAAATTATCTACATTGGAGGCAATTACAACTTTCTTCAAATTTGTAAATCAAAATTGGTTGAACTTACTATTGAATAGAATTGCACTTATTTACAGTTTTTAAAAAAGAATTGTTATTTAATTTCTTGAAGAAATTGTATTTTATTTTGAAAATTACAAGGAGAAGTTTTATTAAAACTCTATATGCATAAACTTCTTAATCATTATGATTGATTATTTCATTGAAATTTAAACTCACTTTTTATTAATCCTATTGTATACTTTCGATAGATTATTTTTTCATAATGTAATATTGATTTATTTTATTTATTATTAACACATTTTTATTTTAGAGTGTTGGTAATAAGTTTAACTTAAAAAAAAAAAAAAATCATTTTAAAATGTTATGTCATTAATTCTTATTTATAAAAATATTGTTATTTCATTAAAATTAAAAAAAGATAGTGTTATTATAGGGATAGTGTATAGTAATTTAAAAGCTTTTATAATAAACAGAAAAAAAAAAAGTTTTCTTTTATATTAAAACATAATTATTTCTAAAAATACTTCTTTTTCTATCAAAGAGATTTTATTTTCATGCTTTTATAAATGAGTAAGTTTGCAGTTTTGTCTTATGAGTAATTTATTAGTAAAAAGTTAACTTTTAATTTATAGGGTTTGATACAAGAACACATGCATTTCAGTGAAAATTTTATGGATGATGTTCGAATGTGGGATAATGAAAATTATGCTAAAATGAATACTCATGTTGTTCAATTACCATATGTACCAGTAAGTATAAATTTTGTTAATTTATTTTTTTTTTTTATATTTGATTTTTGTGAGAAATTAAATTTGCAAAATCCTTAAGAATTGGCCATTAAAAAAAAAAAATATTAAAATGTAATAATTTTTTACAACTGTTTTATTTTTAATTCAAAAAGATTTAATTACAATGCTACAAGTGTATTTCCTTGCAAAAATTAAGATGTTGTAAATTATTTTTTAAAATTTTTAATTAAATAAATAAAATCACATAAATTAAATAGCTTCAAAATTTATTTAGTTATTAATTTTTTTCTACATTAAATGCTTTATTTGAACAGAGGTGTTAGCTTTCAAATATTATTTCATGAATTTTTTTAAGCCTATTTCATTTCATTTTTACAGAAATTTAATTAAATAAAAAATAAGTTATTAATTTTGATATTTTTTAAAAATATAAATAGTAGTTTATTATTTACAGGAAATCAAATTCAGTATGCAACAGGATTCAACTGTCATGAGACAAACTGAGAGGGTGATACAGCTTTCTAAAACATACATTTTTTTTCATAGGAATGTATCGTCAGATGCGACACATAGAAGCACAAACACAGAAACATGAGACAAGGATAGAAAAACATTGTTTATTTACAATATCATTGCAAAATGCTTCTTGGTTTCATTGTTTACTCCAAATTGGGACCATCTACAGTAATCCATTCTTGTTGTTGTTGTTGAAGGAGTGATTATGAACAGTTCCAAAGATGTCGAGCATTTAATACACGCTTGCAAACTAATTGGATAGTTGAGCAATAAGGTCCTCAATTGAGGCAAATAGAGTCTTGTAAATAACGTGTGCCTTAAGGTGTCCTCATAAAAAGCTATCAAAACTTGATAAAATTGGAATAGCCATTCGGGCAAATCCACCATGCTCAATCCATCGCTCCACAAAACTAATATACCAGTAATTGGTTTGCCGTTCTATGGTCATCTTATGCATGGCACCACCGGACTTGAACCCGAAACCTGTGATAATGGCCCCAGATTTCTAGTCGCTCGTAATTAGGGATCTACCAGTAATTGGGGATGGCCACTTAGAAGTAGGCTGGCACACCATAATGCTGAAACCACATTTGATTATGAGCGACACTTGTAATATCTTTCAGCAAGTCTGGTAATACCTTTTTCAGAAAAATATAATAATATAAACCATTAAGTTACGTTAGAAGGAGATATGAGCTTATGAGGGAATTGCTATTGCGAAACCTGCCTATACATTTGCAGAAATGCGTTTATGGAGTACATGTGGATGTGTAGCATTTGAATTTTATGTTATGCACAATAAAAACACCTTCCTGTGCCTCATCTATGGATAACACATACGTGGGGTGTTTCATCCACGGTGTTCAAGATGGTTTCTTTCATGTTTGGCATCTTACAGTTTTTTTTCCATCCCTTCTGTCGGAGCTGGTGATAAATAAACCATGTTCACAAAGGTGTAAATGCAGTTGCTCAAAAATTTTGTGGTTTGGGAAACATTCTTGATACAACATTAGTGCTGATCTGCCATTCTCATTAGCAGCACCATCAATAAATTCATCTCAGCCTTTTAAGCTATTCATAAAATCTTCCATCATAGTTAAAAATACAGAGTACAAATAATATAGAATGTGTATCGGGGTTGTCAGCCAGTTAACTTGAGATTCGTCACATGATGTGCATCAGTTGGCGCATTATATTGGTTGTTGCTTGAAGGATTTATTTTAAATTATATTCTTTCCTCAATGCATCCCTTCCCACCAATACAAAAACAAAAAATGTATGTTTTAGTAAGCTGTATGTATGTTTAGTAGCTATTTAGTAACTCCTCAAAGTTTGCTTCACGATCATTGAATCACTGTCTATAAGCAACAATTAAAAAAAATGGTAAAACTGTTTTGCTTAATGTAACATTTAAATTTTTCATTGTTTTTTTAACAATTTATAATTTATACTTTCTTCATTTTTTAATTTAGCTTCCAGGATCTAATACAAATAATAGCAGCAGTAAAATGGAAAAATGTCATGTGTTGTTAAAGAGAGTTCAAGAAATACGGTTTAAACAGCGAGCAGAAAAGGTATTTTTAATCTTTTGGTGCAAAAATAAATGCAGCAGCAATCATATAATTTTTGGTATAATTAAATTTGTGTTAAAATTACTCAAGGAATTCTTAAAAAATTATTATTGTTTTTAACTTTAAATTATATGCATTTAAAAAACAGCAGCTTTCAAATACATGTAAAATATTATTAATAATAATTACTAAAATAAAAATTATATTAAAATCCTTTTTAATAATATGTTATATGAAAAAGTGTATCTATATTTCCACATCTTTTTTAATATCAATCAGTCATCCTACATTTGTTTATTTAGAATTAAATTTATTTATGTTTGTTTGTTGGTTTTTTTTTAGGTTGTATAATTTCTTTTTTCCTAAAAATGCAAGCTAAAAAAATTAATATAAGTAAATAATTTTTAAATCAATCTAGATATATTCCTCCATTATTTAAATAATAGAAATTTTTTTTATAGCTTGCTTTTGATGAAGAACGATTACAAGAATGTCTTTCAGTTCAAGATTTAATTGAGGACGGAGATGATGAAGCAATTTTAGTAGGTTGTGTTTGAACTTAAAAATATATCTAGTGTATTTCTTTATAAATAAAATAATATTTATTTATTATTTTGAAATTGTAACTAAAATGAAGGATTTGAAAATATCCATTTTGTATAAAAAGTTTTTCTAATTAAAATAATTCAATTTCTCTTTTGATATTTTATGAATACTAATGTACTAACATATTTCATTTATTTTGTAGACTTTATTTTAAATTTAGTTCCTTTTAGTTATAAAATTTGTGCATTCTTGATCCAAAAAATGTTTATGCCAATAAGATTTAAAATAGTTTACTATATATTATGCTAATACTTTTACTAATAAAATTTCCTCAATAATAAATTGTTATAAATATTTTTGTATTGTTTCATTTTTTTTAACAACCTGAAATTTTTTAATTAAATTTATTAATCAAATACAATCATTTAATTAAAAAATTAGGATATCCTTAGGATGATAGTATTTGTTGAAAGCAAACAAACAATATTTATTGCATCTCATTCACTAATGTAGACATCATAAAAAAGTTTATAACTGTGATTTAATTTTGAGTGCAACATTTATTATTGTGATTCTTGTGTCGTAATTATGGTAGTAAATGAATCCCTTTTAGTTTGAACCAATTGTACACTGTTACATGTATGAACTTAATACATTTATACAAATGGAGTAACAATTAACTATTATTCTTTTGCTTTAAAATAATCTGTGAAAGAAAAATATTGAAATTCTGTGTTTCAATGATAATTTAAATTTGCTTAAATTTAAAATATTCTGTGTTTCAATGATAACTTATTTTTAAAATTTTCAATAATAATTTATTTATTTACAATGGTTAGAAATTCAATTTGTTGTTTTTATCATGTGTGATTTGATGATTTTATGTAAAAATATATGTATTTTTTTTAAATTTCATCTATTCAAGTTTATTTATTTATTTGTTTAAGGCTTTGCAAGAACTTGGATATACTTCTGCTGAAGAATTGCAAGCTGGTATAAAGAAATTGAACTGTGATATTAGGAAGCTAAAAAATTTAATTTCTTCTCAACAAGAGGAGCTGCAAGTATGTTGCAAACATGTTGTATTTTATTGTTTTTAGATGTCTCTAAAATTTTTTAATAAATAACTGAGAATGTTTTAGAAGTTATAAATTTATATTGTGTGTAGTTATTTTACATGGAAGATGTAATTATAGTTCAATCGCTGATTGCATAAAAAATTGGTAAGTGGGCCAGTCAGACGGATTCAAAAGACCTGATTATGTATAGCATATTTCTAACGAGTAATTGTTTCATATGTTTTATCCATTAAATATGATTTTACCATGCCATGCTATCTGTGGTTGGATTATACTTTTGTTAAGTACCAATCCATTTTGTTATTATTAAACTTGAAAATGCTATCAAAATGTTGTTCTTATATATTTACCTTATGTAATTTTATTTTATATCTAAACTATTATATATATATATATATATATATATATATATAGGTATAAAATAATAATAATAATAATAAATTTATAGTAATAATTATATATATATATGTATAGTAATAAATATATATATATTTATTTATTTATATATATATAATGAAGTATTTTTCCAATTAATAATCTGCTAAGATCGTATTAGTGTCAGTTGATTAATGCAACATGTATTATTATTTGGTTTCATATTGATATAAATATTTTCAAAAATAAAATTTGTTGGAAAGAAATCTATGGTATCTTTTTTTTTTTTTTTTTGTTGTTGTTGTTAACATTGACTGGTTCAGAATAATATAGGAAGCAATATTAAATAACACTTCCAAGTGCTTACTTTTAAAAATACTTTTCATATGAAAATTCATTCAAATTCATTACATTTAAAAATATTATATTTTTTTAATATTGCAAGTGCCTCATTAAATATTATGATGTGTTTAAATATCATTCAGAATGTGTTATTTTTTGTAATTAAAAAAATGCATAATTTTTTATATTGTTCTAATAAAAATGTTTTGTATATTTTTAATTACATAGGAGTCACCATTAAGTGATTGGTGTGAAGAATTAAATCCAGGCAATTTTACGGATGCAGATGTTTGGCTAAATGCTGTGAAATCAAAGAGAAAAGTGATTTTTTTTTTTTTTTTTTTGAGTTTTCAGTTAAAATCTAGTTGTATTTTTAAGATGTCGTAAGAAATTAAATTGTGATGGGTGTAGATTGATATTTAATGAAATTCGTTTATTTCATATTTTAGGAAGTATTTGATGCACGACAGAAATTATCTGCAGATGGACTTAAGAGTACAAACTTAGGAGGGTTTAGCTTTACCACTGCTAATGATTTATTTGGAGGTATGTTAACATTGTTTTGTTTTATTGTGCAATAATATATTTTTATTATTATTATTTTTTTAGACTCAAAAACTATTTTTTGGATACCTCAATTTTTCTCTTTTTTTTTTTTAGGCATATATGCTGATCCAGTTGAAATAAAATCTTTTCAAGAGCATGTAAGTTATTTGTAATTTAAATTTGAAAAATACAAATGCATATTATTTTTTTAAATTTAAAAGAAATTTAATTTAAAAAATATTTTAAAATCTTTAGTTTGATATTATAATAAATCAAGATTTTTTTTGTTGTTGTTAGACAATAGAACTTGAACAAAAGAAAGACCAGATTAAAATTCTTGATGAAATATTATCTGAATATGAGAGAGAATTTTCAAAGTAAGTGTTTCTTAAATTATACATATATATTTAAAAAAAATAATAAATCTATATAGTGTCCCATCATATTTAATGTTATTTTTTTGTCTTATAGATCAGAAACAAATTTTTCATTTAACTTGGCTGAGTATTATCAGCTTCAACTAGGTTTAGAAAGAATAAGGTAAATTAATTTTTTCCTTACATTTTACTGTTTCCTTTTTATTACAATTATATTTTTAAATTAGTTGTAAATGTATTATAATTTATCATGAGAGAAAACAATTTTATATTTCAATTTAAATATGTGTTATTTCAATTTTTGTGTATATTTAACTAATAATTTATTTATATTATGTGTTAAATATACAGATCATATTTTAACTTACTATTTTGAAGTATTTTGATATAAGTAAATAATAAAAAAATGCTTTAATTAGAAAGATATGAGTGATATTTGTGTTCTTTTGAATAAAAATAGAAAAAAAAATATAATTCATTTACTATATCTTTAATTTCTTTTCAATTGATTATAAATTAAATTTTATTCAAAAAATTTTTTGAAATATTCACATTTTTTAAATGAAGGGAAAAAGTTCAAAAGATTATTCAGTATATATATATATATGTTAAAAATTTTTTTTTTTTTCTTTTTCCAGAATTCCAGAAGTACTTTTTCAACCTACCATGGTTGGCATTGAGCAAGCAGGTTTAGCTGAAACTATTGAAATGGTTCTTGCTAGATATGTGATAAGTGATCAGCAAAAACTTGCCGAAGTATAAATTTTTACTAAAATATTTCTCTAATACTTAAACAAAAGAGTTTTAATTTTTCATTAATAAAATAAATTCTTAGTTATTCTTCATATGTATAAAATTCTATATATTTATATAATTTGCATTATAATTTGAGATAAAGTTGGAAAAAACCCCATCCTCATATATGTGGCATTATTTAATGCATTATATTAGGCTCCTATAAAATATATTCCAACTAAAATATATTTAAAATTATTTCATGTAATTTTCAAGGACTGTTTATTTTTCCTTAGGATTTTCATTTTCAAATTGATACTTTAATTAAAAACTTTTAAGGTTGAAATTCCTTATTGTTCATGAATTCCTTATGTTGAAATTCCTTCTTTTTTAAATAATAATTTTTATTATTTCATATACGATTTTTTAATTCATAAAAATTTACTATCTGGCCATAGCTATTATAAACTGATTCTGACATTCACCCATGATTTATCTTGGAGAAGGGAGGAGAAGTGGAGCACATCAAAATAAAATGTAACCATTTATGAAGGCTCAATTGATCATTCAGATACTTTTTCTATTACTATAGTTTAATTAGTAAAAAAGTATCTGAAATCAAAATGCCACGCATTAATTATTATATTAATAATTTTTTTACATTGCACTCATTTGGGGCAAAAAATACATAAAAAAAAAACTTTTATAATTTTTTTCAATAAATTCAAATTCAGTATTTTCTCATTTGCATCGCTTATGTCAATGTTAATATTTCAACGAATTAATAAAATTAACTTGGATAAAAAAACACTGATTCATTGAAATACTAAACATTTAACAAACACAATTGGGCCTAAATAGGATATAGCCACAAGTTTGAACAAGCGCACACATTTCACATGTGGGAGGGGCTCAAGCCAGCCAAATACTCAACTGGGTGTGTGGTGGATTATTGATTAGTATAAAACCCAATAAAATATGAAAATATTTGCCTTAACCAACGATGAATCTCATTATAATTTAAATTATGATTTATTTTTCTAAAAACAAAGATTATTAAGGTTTTGGGTGTATATTTAAATACTGTTATTTTAAATAAAGAAAATAAAGCAATATATTCAACAGTGCATCGTCGAATTAGTTGTTTTTTCATAATTTTTTTCTTTCAAATATATACATTTCCATTGTTATTATTAAATTATAAGCTTAATTAACTTGTTGTACAATATTTGAAAATCCCTTTTTCAAATTGTAAACATTCTAATAAAAATACTATTCTGTTATTTGTTTGTGTACATGTACTTTTTATTATTTTTTTAAGAATGTATTTATTACTGGTGGCTGTGCTAAAATTCCTTACATCAAAGAGAGAATACAAGCAGAATTACTTGCCATGAGACCTTTTCAATCCAAATTCAATGTCCAATTGGCAGGTCTGTATATATATATATATATATATTGTTTATTCATTGTATATTTTCAGTAGATATTATGTAAATTTTAATAATAAAAATTAATTTGTTACGAATAATGAATGAAATGTAAAATTTCTTCAAATCCTTGTATTGCATAGGCGGTTTTTCAAATTAAAAGATTTTGTTATTATTGTGAGTATGTTGAAAATAACCTTATCAGCATAGAAATAAACATAATTTGCCCAGTTTAACTTCCCAGGTATATTTAAATCAAATTTTGCATTTTAAATTTGTTTAGATAGCTTATAACATTTTACTAAAAAATATAAATTTTTATAATGTCTATTTTATTATTAACTACAATTTTAGTTGCAGAACAGAAAGTGAACTATAATGAAGACCATCAATGTATTTTAGTTCTATATTCTAACTTGTTGAATAAGAGTTAATTAAAACCATTTTGGTTCTCTCTTTGTATTTGTAATTAAGCAATTCATTTTTTTTTTTTTTTTTTGTACTTTATAAATAATCTACTTTTATACTATATTACAGTAACCTCTCTTTAATCCAGCGTTTGATAATTCAGTACATTGAAACTTGTACTAATTGAGCTTTCACTTTTCGAAATATGTTTTTTTTTTTTTTATTTGAACATTTATTGACCTTGACCATTGGATGGCAACACAGTGCTGCTTACATATACTACCAGTGGTTATTATAACTATCAGTTTTGGTTTCAGTACAGTGTTGCACATTAAATATGTGCATGTTTTTAATTTTTATTTAGAATGGTTTGATATCCCTTTAAAACTATATTGGAGCTTGATAATCCAGTATATAATATGCCGGATGATCGAGCGTTATCCCAAACATGCTGGCATAAAGAGAGTTCTGAAACATATTTTATATTAACGAACTATTTTTATATCATGAGTATTTTATAATAATTTATTTAATAAATATATTAATTCATTAATGAATTATTTTTATTTGTAGATGATCCATTGCTTGATGCTTGGAAAGGTGCCAAGAAATGGGCCTTGAATGATGATAATCTGAAAAAATATTCAGTTACTCGTCAAGAGTATGAAGAAAAAGGTGGTGACTATCTTAAAGACCACATGTGTTCAAATCATTACATCTCTCTCCCAGCTCCTGTTCGTTAAAACACTTGTTCAGACTTCTCCTCCTACTGGAGTAAAACAGGAGACAAAAATCTCGTAACATCAATGTATTTTTATTTTTGTAAATATGTATATATTTTTACTAAATATTTTATTGATATGATTGTTGCTTGTTTTTGATTATGAAGTACAGCCCCACACATTTTATATTGAAATTATTAAATATTAAAAAATATGATTTAGCACTGTGCAGCTTCATAAAATAATGTATTTTTATTTTAGTTATTTTTGTTATGAAATAATATATAAATAATGATAGCATAATTATAATTGAGATAAAGATGTTTCAGCATGCATAATAAATAATACTCTGACATCATTAACATCAATATGGCGATGCTAATAATATATATATAAAAGAGGCGCTACAACTTCTATCCCCCCCCCCAAAAAAATGACTTTTGTAAAAGCCCTTAGTATTATTTAATCTATTTCTGGAAAAAAAGTCATCTTTCAATAAAAATAGAACATTTTATGTGATTTTTAAATAAGTAACATGAAGTACAAATATTATTGTTGTATTTTTCTTTTATGAAAAAATGAACAAAATGATAATATATAATATAATAAATAATATATATACTTTAAATATCTACTATAAATAATTTAAGCATGTATAGTGATAGTATTAAATCTTAAATGATCTGTAAGTTAACCTTATTTTAAAATTTTTTTAAAAATTGCATTAGTTGATAATGTTATAGATTTCAACTACAGTTTTGAATGTACATATCTTTAGTTTTTTTTTAAATTTTTTTTTTTTTTTAATGTTTGGAGTGATTTTGATTGGAAGGTGGTAGTGGGTTTACCACCTTCCCTCCCCACCTCTTACTGACAAACATAAAAAGCTACTGAAATACTGCTGAAAAGTCTCATTTGAGGTTGGCATCTGTATAAAAAAAATTTCTATTGCTAATTATCTCAAAACATTCCCATGTGTAAATAATCAGTTGAATAGTTATATAAAATTTCACATTAATTGATTTTCTTAATTCATTATTTCATAAAAATATGGCATCTATTTATATATTTTGATCACAGCCATATCACTTATATTACACAATAAATAACAGAAATGAAACGTTTAATATTGGTATTTTTTTTATATTCTAACTCATCAAAAAAAGGATAATAATGGGGAGAAATTTAAATACTTTAAAAATAATCACTTTTTGATTAAAAAAACTGGCATTTGTTTACCCTTGATATTAGGCATCAAAAAATTAGGACAAAAAATTAAGATATTTTAAGTTACTGATTACACTGGTTTGTAAAAGTTAAGTAACAAACTTGATTGGTATGCACATGGGAAAAACTAGTCTGCAGCTATTTATTTTTGATATTAAAAAAATGTGTTGGATATCAAAACTGCTTGTTAGTGGATTCTATATCCGTATTTCAGATGTCACAAAAAACATCAAAAAATATTCACATAGCATGTTGTCTTCTGAATGATGCTCGTCGATCTCTCATAGCTGGAGGAAAAAGGACAGTATAGTACATATTCGTACGTTTCCGTTATGATGGAGAACCCATAGGTAGAAGTCTGACTTGCCTTGGATTAGATGACAGAGGAGGTATTTTAGGTAGAGCTAAAAGGTTACGTGTATTTTCGTATCATACTACGTATTTTCGTATCGTATGGGAGAAAGCACGAAAAAAATTTACACTAGGTAGTCTGACTAACAAGGCAAGATGCTGAACATCACAAAAGCCATTGAATCTCCTCGTTTTTGAAAGAGTACCTGCAACAAAGCCGCTAACGTATGGAACCTCCGCCCTAATGCTCACCCGCGGCGCGCGTTGCCACGAGTCGGGCCGGCTTAATTCTTATTTAACAAAGTTCCACAGCGTCGGAGAAAAATTAAAAAGTGCTTACAAATTGTTTGGGGGATGGCGTAGGTTGGGAGTTTGAAGAACAGGAAAACAAATTATGGTGGAACCATTAATTAATTATTTTTGTTTTGTAGTTATTTATGACATTTTTACAGCCAACCATTCCTTATATTTCAAATGCACCTCATATTTACTTTAGCTATCATAAATAATTACAAAATGCAATATTAGAAAGTGAAAAGTAATTTGGGGGCCGAGTGACCAGCGCTCGGTCACAGGTTTCAGGATCGAGTTCCGGTGATGCCATGGATGTTTTGTAGTGATTCGAAATCCACTTTAAACCAGTATCCCAGTCTAATATGACTGCAGAGCGTTGAACGAAGGACTGACAACCCCACCCCATAAAAGAAAAGCATCTGTCAGTAGGCAGACGGCCTTCGCTCACCATGGGACTGGCGCCAATGATGATGTTGATGATGAAAACGATGATGTTGATGAAGAATTATATTGATATAGCGAACGATATAACATGTCCATTATATTTGATGCTTCAGTTTTACTTTTGTTACAACAAGGAATATATACCTTTCATGGAGTTTTTAAAAACATGATTTACCATTCCCCCCACTCCCTTTTCTTTCTTTTTTTTTTTAATTTTTATTTATTTATTATGTTTTTGTCATTTTAGATTAACTACTATTTTACTTACTAATGTTGTTTTGTGAATAGAAAGAACTGTTTTTATAGCTGAACGAATTAAGAAATATATAATAGATATTTATTTATATGGTCACATGATTCAGAAATAAAGTTCTAAAAAATTAATAGCTTTATTTAATATCATTTTGAATTTTAATAGTATTCTAATTTTAGTCATACAAATCCATATTTTTTTAAAATAATTATTTACGGATATTTGTTTTAGTTGGAATTAAAAAAAAATCTGCTGCATTAAAGGATTTTTTTCTTATTAATTAATCTATTATTCGAATATTTTAAATCAAGTGCTTAAAATTTTATATTTTAAAGTAATATTGTATTTTATTTATTCATTTCACATTTTCAATGACCGACTCGTGGCTCAGTGGCAACATATGCCGCTGGTGAGCATTAGCGCAGAGGTTCCATCCGCTGGCGGCTTTGTTATAGACACTGTTTCAAAAAACGAGGAGGCTCGATGGCGTTTGGGATGTTCAGCCTCTTTCCTCGTGAGTCAAACTACCTGGTGGGAGTTCTCCGGGTTTTCTCCCATTGGATACGATTCCCCTAAAAAGTTCTCCCGGAAGGCACTGCCCTCCTTCTTCAGCGACTCGGAGCCAAGTCAGACTTCTACCTACAGGTGCTCCGTCACAACAGAAGCTGTTGGTGGATTTCGGAATCACGTTCTTTCCCTCCTTGCACAAGATGATGACAAAGACCATACAGGTTCTTGAACTACAGGTTTTCTAGATATTGCTGTCTACCAGTTTTTTCAAGTGGGATAAGAAAAAAAAAAACATTTTTAGTAAACATTGAATTTTTAACTAATTACCGCAAATATATTTAACATAGGACATGTTTTCAAAGAGAACAAAACGATGTCTGCGGAAGCTTGTGATTGGTTGACGCTTCACTCCGCCCAACGCTTTGGTGTGAATGCTGCTTAAAATCTGTAATGAACTTTTGCGATGTCATTTTCAATTGTTTGTTTGTCTCATTTTTAAACTAATATAAAATTGAACTTTTTTCTGTTTAAAAAATAAAAACATCGATTGTAGGTAAATTGTGTAATAAAATGAATATTTTTCTCTTGATTTTTTTAATTCAAATTTTTGTTAATAATTATTCATATTTTTCAACACAGTAGAATATATTATTTACTGACGCCTGACTCGTGGCAAGATGCGCTGCCAATGAGCTTTAGGGTGGAGGTTCAATCCGCTGGCAGCTTTGTTGTAGACAATTTCAAAAAACGAGGAGACTCTATCGTGTTTGGGATGTTCAGCATCTTGATTTTAGTCGAATTAGCTGGTGGGGAGTCTTCCGTGTTTTCTTCCATACGGTACTCAAATGTGAGGTAGTTTCCAAATCAAATGTCATCCCAAGGCACTACCCTCCTTCTTCAACGACACGGAGCAAGTCATACTTCTACTTACGGGTGCTCCATCACAACAGAAGCTGCCCCCTCCCCCTTTCCTTCCATGAGATCACATGGGTTCTTGACTTGTTCTAGATGTTGCTGTTTGCTAAGTGGAATAAGGGGAAAAAATTATTTACTGAAACTAAAAAAAGCTGATTATAGTTTGCTTTTTATATACTTTATGATAAATTTGAAAATATTGAATTAAATATTTTCCTGTTATTGAATATTTATTTATATTTACAGACAAATGCCTGAACCTATTAAATTCTCCTTTTTTAAAAAAAATAAATCTGGGTAATCAGAACTTCTTTTTAAATCTCTCCTGTATTCCGTTCAATTTATTTAGAGATCACGTGACCGGTGTTTTTAACTTTGTGAAGTTAAATATTTAACTAACCTAATTGCAACATCTGTTTACAATGTGGAAAAATCATGCTGGAATAATTTTCTGTATAACTTAAAACGGGAAAGTGATAAGATCGTCTATATTAGTTTTTATAGTGTCTTTACCACACGTTTTTTACCAACTGTGCCAGTTTTTAGCTTCTTAAAAACACAAGTCAAGCATTCTACATTTTTTATTATTATATGGATAAAAATTAAGCAATATACAAGAATTATATTTAGTGGGTCATAAGAAATAAATTATATAGCAATATTTAAGAGATTACCAAAGTGAAATGCAATCTATTTAATTTTTCCAATTACTAACAATGTATATTAATAATCTGATATCGACAAATTCCTTTCCGTTTAAATGATCTTGCTTATACGATTTCATATGAGAAATAAAAGTAAATTGGAAACAGTTTAATATTTTATTTTATAAAATCATGTTTTTAATAAAGTATCGTATTCGTTTCTATGTTTTCCTTACACGCTATACATTTAAGAAATAACATTTTCTAAAAAAATTAATAACCACAAATGATGATGTAAAAGAAACAATAGAATTACTAAGAAAAACAAGAAATAAAATGAAATATTTTATTTAAAAAAAAAAAACGAAAATATAGTTCAAAACATTTAAACAATTCTTTTAATATTCAAAATTTATTTCAAATTTTTTGCTATGAAATTTTCGAAAAAAAATGCCTATCGAATCATTTTGTTGTAAAACAGGTTCGAAATTGTAAGATATCGACTAATTATATTAAGAACAAATGACAAAATAGCAAAACAGGAACCGTTGGTGTTTGGCGTCAAAAACTATTTTCGCCAAGTAACGGATTGCGATTGTAAGTCAAGTGAATTGCAAACAATAGAAGAAATTTGGGTTATCATATTCAGCGACTTATCACCCTGTTCGCGCCACAAAAAAGTCGCCAAATTGTGCGATTTGGCCGAACAAATCTTTGTTTTGTGGATATCGAAAAGAAAGTTTTATTTCTTTGAACTGAAATAGATTTTCAAAATTTCGATTTGATTTTATTAATGATGCATTTAAATGTTTCGAATTTTTTACGATTGCATCCTAATTCGATTTACAATTACGATTGCATCCAATTTTAGTGAAGTTAAATATATTCGTTATTTACATCAGTGAATTTGATTCAATTTATGAAATTGAACGAATCATGGACGTGACAAATTGCCTTCTGGCTATCATGCAAACTATCTCAACATCACTTTTTTTTTTTTTTATTTTTTATTATCAAAATCACTTCTTATTGTGATAGTAAAATTCACTGTGAAAATTACAATTACAAGATTTCAATCCATCTCAATTGTCCAACAAGCCATTGCAATTCAGAATTAAAATGTCATGTGCTTCAGTAGATAAAAATTCCTGAATATTGAAACCAATTATGTATGTTATGAAAAGATTCGTATAATAATGTATAAAATTACCTATAAAATTTTTTTCTTCTTCTTTTTTATTTTTATTTATTTATTATTTTTTGTCATATCTTGTTCCTAGTTTAAAATTGTGTGGTTCATTATTCTTTATTGTTTACAAAAAGTTTTAGAATTATTTGTCATTTTTTAAAACGATTGATTATGTGTTTTGTATTCCAGTAGAACAGATAAATTAATATTAGAATGGATAAAATAAAAAGAATTTCTTTTATATTTGAATGCTGGAATTTTAAGAAGTGAAAATGTTTCCATATTCAAAATATTATTTATATAGTTAGTTTATTAAAATAATAATAATAATAACATCTGGATTTCTGTTTTGAAATAAAAACTATAATTTTCACACTTCTCGTGAAAGGCATCAGAAAGCACATAGACAAAAGTAAAATTATTTTTTGTCTTTTTCACCTTTTTTTATGTCGGTTAGCAAAATATGAAAAATAAATAAGTAAACTGCTGGGCCGATATACAGATAACACATAAAATTTAGAATTTAATGTAAGAACGAAATGCATAACAACAATCTTAAAACAATAAAAAAATAATAATAAAATAAAAATAAAAAAAAATAGAATTCCAAAACGATTTTCTTCTCTTGAAAAATCCAATTTTCACTTTCAAACAAAATGTTCTTTGCTTTCACTAGACGATTTTTTTTTTTGAACAATTTTACATTATCTTTTTTCTTCTGAATTAATTTGTTTTATTAAATTATTTATAGTTATTATTATTATTATTAATTTTATTATTAATTATAATTATTATTTATTTATTATTATATATTTATTAAATTATTATTTTGTAAAAAAATATTGTGTAAAAAAGAGGACGGAAAAAAGAAATTAAAAAAAAAAAAAAAAAAAGTGCGTGAAAGAAATTTAGACAAAAAACTGAAAGTGATCAAGGGCACGAAAAAATGTCGCTTTCTAAAAAAACAATACACATATATTTTATGGATAAAAGAAAACCCACAATTTCTTGCCTTATGCATCCTGAATTTCAACTCGTGGTACAGCTTATATACTTTCTTTTGCAAACTCAGTGAGTCTTAATTTTATAATAGAAAATACGAATTTATTGACAAAGAATATATTCAAATATTCTACAGCATGTAATTGGTAGGTTTTCAAGATGCAAAAGGCATTAAACATTTTAATCTAAAATTTTTATTGCATCACAACTCACGATTTAAAGTGCTTAATGATATATTTGTAATTTAAATGATGAATGCCCGACTTGTGGATGAATGCCCGACCGGATGTGTGCAGCTAGCGTGCAAAAAAGCTAAAATTGTAAACTGCTGGTGGTGTATGCTTCAGTCACTTTTTCAGAAACGAGGAGACTCAATAACGATTGTGACAATGTACGTAAAGCATATCGCATCAAGAGTCAAGCTGTGTAGCAGTTTTTCAGAATTCTGTAGCGTTTTTCTAACAATAAGTGTCCCCAGGAGAGAGGAATGTATATTCTTTAACAAGTGCATAATAACAACCTATCACTCAAATTTGACAGCAGATAAACAGTATTGTGGATATTTATATTACATGCAATTAATGTTTTGTATTAATGAACAACCTGTCCCTCAAATCTGACGGTAGGTAATCAGTGTTATGTATAATGAGATCTCATGAAATTAGAGTTAATCTGTCAGATCTTCACAAGTCGGAACAATTACAGATTGAATATGAACTATACTATGAGTTGTGGCATCGTGATTGGTGATAGACCATGGGCAGAGGAAGTGTCCACTCCAATGCGAGGTGAGGGAAGCTGACATCCTCCCTCCTCTTGGTGGATTTTCTTAAAGGGAGGTTTTTGGAGAAGAAGGAGAGTCCTGCGAGAAGTCGACTAGAAGTGTTGTTTTTCTCTTTTTATGAAAGTGAGTGAATAGACCGAAGTTTCCGCCTGTTTCCAAAGTGAGCCTCTTGTGGTTTCGTATATCACGCCGTGTGATATTAAGGTTTGTCACAGACCAGGTGAAATAGATTCGTCGTAGACATGAGAATTCTGAAAATTTCCTCCTTGGAATGAACTGCACTTGTCCCTTCATTTGAAAACCACTGAATTAATGCAAAACAAGTAATATAAAAAAAAAATTTTTAAAGTCAATTCCTACTTTTTTTTTTTCATTATGTTACAGAAAATCCTTTATAAATAATTTTCATTCATTTTTTAAGTTTATCTGGCGCCATCTATTGGTAGATATATGCAACTTAAATCTAAAAAAAAACTAAAATTAATTAATTAAATTTAATTACTGAATTAATATTTGAAAAAACTGTATTAACGTCCAGTGTCATCCACTACAAGTTCAGTGGCTAGCGCTCTGGCGTTCGGTACCACAGGTTACGGGTTCGAGTCGCGGCGGTGCCATGGATGTTTGTAGTGGTTCTGAATCCATTTTAAACTGTAGGTCCAGGTCTGTTTAGCCTAAAGTGCGCACAAGATGACCGTAGAGCGACGAACCAAAAACCAAACCACTACAAGTTCAAGAAAAATGTATTTGAACTTGAGTGGATGAATAAAAAGTATTTTATGAACGATTGAAAATTTGACCAAGATATATATAGAGAGAGTGTAAGCTAATAGAAGAAAAAAGGCTATTGATGAAACATATGTATATTTTGTTCCAATGCAGCTGGCAAACACTTAGACAGCTTGGTCTTGATGCCTTAAGGCAAGCGCTGCACAGACGTACTCACTTTGCATTACCTAGGGGGCGCGTGTAACTTGAAGATACGGACGCGGAGTAACAATGCCCCCACAACGCTCTACGATCCAATCAGGACCGGGACCTACGGTTTAAAGGGATTCCGAACCACTACAAACATCCATGGCACCACCGGCACTCGAACCCGAAACCTGTAGTCCCGAGCGCTAGAGAAATAATATATAAATATAAAAAATATATATAAATATAAATATTCTTATTCGTATTTCAGATATTTTAGAAACAATATTTCAGTGACACTATAGTCGTAGACGAAGAGAAATTCCAAATATATTATTATTTCTTTGTTTGTGATAGATTATTTTTCATTCGTTTCACACTTGACCACGGAAGGAAAAGAGGGAAATAATGCTATTCGAATTAAGAACGGGTTCTGAGATAAATCTGCAATTCCTTTGTCTCATTCTTTCATTATGTGGAACGCACTCGCCGTACAACTTCTGTGTACTTATAATAAGAATAAATGATAATTTTAGAATTACTCTTCGAAATTGGGATTAAGAAAAATCATTTCATTGTTTTCTTTTGTTATTTTTTAAAGAAAAAAAATGACAGCATAATTATTTTGTGAAATTGTGTCAAAACTTTTATCTGTGGGCAATAGTAAGAAATGCACAACGCCTAGAAGGTATTAAGCATAGATATGTCACGTGGTTCAGCAGGACAATTTTCTGAATAATTTTATTAAGCTGGGAGTTATGAAAAATATGTATGAACATATATATATGTATATATATATATATATATATATATATACACATGAAGTGACAAAAGTCATGGGATAGCAATATGCAAATTTTCAGATGGCAGTAGCATCGCGTAGAACAGGTATCAGTGATCGCAGAGATTTCTGTTCAAGTTATTCATGCGAAGAGGTTTTGACGTGATGATGACCGCACGACGGGAATTAACAGACTTTGAACGCGGAATGTTATGGAGCTAGACGCATGGGTCATGCCATTTCGGAAATCGTTTGAATTCAACATCCCAGATCCACTGTGTCAAGAGTATGCCGAAAATGAAATTTCAACTCACCATGGACAGCGCAGTGGGCGACCGCCTGCACTTCGAGACCGGCGACGTCTGCAAAGAGTCGTAAATAACAGACAAGCAACACTGCGTCAAATAACCGCAGAAATCAATGGGACGTACAAGGGACTTTTCTGTTAGAAGTGCGGAGAAACCTATTCCAGCAGAAGAATCGAGTGCCTTTACTGAAAACGACATCGCTTTGCAGCGATTCTCGCAAATATCGGTTTTTTGAATTGGCTTGGTCCGATGAGTCACGATTTCAATTGGCAAGAGCTGATGGTAGGATTCGAGTGTGGCGCAGAACGAAGCCATGGACCCAAACTGTCAGCAAATTTCAGCTGGTGGTGGCCCGTAATGGTGTGGGCTGTTTTTTTGGCATGGACTTCTGGTGCGAAACGAAATTGAGTCAGATCACTTGCAGCCATTCATGGAATACCCAAACAACATTTTTTGGATGACAATGCGCCATGTCACCGGCCACAACGATTGGTTTGAAGAACATTCTGACAATTCCAACGAATGATTGGCCACCTAGAGACATGAATCCCATAATGAGCATTTATGGGACATCATCGAGTTCTGTTCGTGCCCAAAATCCTGCACCATCAACGCTTTCACAATTATGGAAGTCTATCGAGACAGCATGGCTCAATATTCCTGCAGAAGACTTGACTTGTTGAGTCCATGCCACGTCGAGTTTTTCGCCGGGCGAAAGGAGGGCCGACACGATATTATTTATTAAATATATATAAGAATTCCTTATGTAAATCGATGGACTATTTATGCCTATACCGTAATATTGAATCACGTTTTGATATATGAATAAATTATTTCAACTAAAAATAACTTCAACAAACTCTGTTAAAACAGTAGAACCTCTTTAAGTCGAACCTCGATAAATCGAAAAACCTCCTCAACTCGAAAAAATTTTTTTTGTTCCCTTCCCTTCAAGCGCCAAAACCTCTATTACTCGAAATTTCATCCCTCTATAAGTCGAAACAATTAGTCAATCCACACAATCATTTTGGTATATGCAATCATGTCCATAAATTAAGGATAATGAAGTTCAGGCAAAGAAAGAGACAGAAGCAAAACAAATTTGACTTATTTGTAAAGTCTATTTATTAAACAAAAGGTAAAGAGCAAAAAAAAAAAGATGCTATATGTTTGACATAATTAATAAAATTGCGATTTTTACTCCCTGGAGCAAATTTCAAAAAAGAACCTATTTACAAAAAACAGTATAACATGGTTAGTATGATGGTTAATGTGGAGTATGTCTCCCGGACGATGCAATGCAGGGCTTACAACGCCTAGGCATGCTGAATATCAAATTATCAATCTGATCTTGGGGAATATTACACTACTCATCAAGCAATGCCCTCCGAAGTTCCGGTTGACAGGTGGGAGGGGGTTGACGGGCTGCAAATCGTCGGCCAAGCATATCCCACACATGCTCTATTGGATTCAAGTCCGGTGAGTATGCTGGTCAATCCATACGGGTGATATCCTCCAATTGAAGGCATTCGTCTACAATGTTTGCACGGTGAGGACGGGCGTTGTCATCCATAAACAGAAATTCAGCACCATGGCGCCCCGAAACAAACGTACATGTTGTTCCAGAATGACATTCCGATAGATGTGGCCTGCCATCGTTACACTCTGAACATGCAGGTCAGTTCTGGAACCAAGAATAATTCCTCCCCAAACGAGCCATCCTGCACCACCGTAACGGTGTCGTTCAATGGTGTTCTCTTGGTGGTAACGGGTACCTGGCGCTCTCCATATGAAAGTCCGGCGAGAATCAGACTGCAAACTAAACGTGGACTCGTCGGAAAACATCACACAAGACCACTGTTGCGGTGTCCGCAATGCATGCCCTCTACTCCAGGTTAATCGCAGGCGACAGTGAGTTGCGGTAAGTGGAACACATCTGACAGGCCTACGAGCATATAGACCAATGTGCCCTAAGCGTCTGTACACGGTCTGCCTTGAAACTGTCGTACCGGTAGCTGAAGAGAGCTGACGAGGCAGGTCTGATGCTGTGCTCCGTCTGTTTCTTTTGGCAGTAACTGCTAAATACCGGTCCTCATTCGGCGTTGTAACTCGGGGGCGACCTGTGCTGTAACATCTACTCCCATTACCATCATCTTGGAATCGTTGCCAAAGCCTGGAGATGACACTTTGGGTGATTCCAAGTTCCTCGGATACTTCCAGCTGGGTACATCCACATTCCAGTCGCCCGATAATTCTACCACGTAAAAAATCATCCAAATGTTTCCTTTGTGCCATAACTATGCGGTTATTGCACTGAAAGGCTTTTAAAGCGCTTGTGAACAATTTTACTTCTTTGCCACCATTCCTTATATACCCCTCTCTTACACTCTCGTCATTGTGACGTACTATCCGCGCCATCTGGTGGTTTCCTGTAATTTGCATATTCTTCTTCAAGATGTGTGTGATAATTCTACAGGTGAAATTTTTATTTTAGAGTTCAATTTCTGTGTGATTCTGAATTATCCTTAATTTATGGACGTGAGTGTATTTGCCCTCCGTAACCCGAAAAAAAAATTGGACCTCTGTATCTCAAACATTAGCAATGTTCGATTTTACAATCTTTTTTACAACCTTTACAGCTTGATCATTTGAAACAAATTACCTCTATAGCTCAAAGAAAAATAAGTTACCGACTTTAAGGATTTGCCGACAATGTCATTGTTTCTTAGAAAACAATGTATGAGTATGTAATAAATAGAATAACAATTTTATGAAATAGCAACTCGGAAGAAAAAGAATTTTCTTCTCTTTACAGCTTAGATAATGCTATAGATAGAGAACGATCGAATTGTCTAAAGCAATTATAATAACTGACTTTTTTATTACATAATATTTTTAATTTTAAGGTTGTTTCAGAATTATTTTGATTTTTTATTTTAGTACATGATATAATTTTTAAGTTGTAAATAAACATGTTTATTACCTCTGAAACTTGAATTTTTATTTATTTTACCTCTAACTCAAAATAAGTCAGAAAGAATCTAAACCTCTTCAAGTCGAATATTTCCTTACAAAATCCGCGTAAGTCGAAATCCTCCATAAGTCGAAAATTCTATAACTCGAATTATTTGGCGTCTTCCTTGAAGTTCGACTTACAGAGGTTCTCCTGTACTTACAAAAAAAAAAAAAAAGCAGTTATATTTCCCATCCATCTAATGTTTTTAATAATTTAACAGAAAAATGTATGTAATGACATCTACACAATCTATAATAACAACATTTTATTGAATCTTATTTTGTAAATAATTTGTTATATGATATTCTTCAGTAGTCTACGAGCAATTGTAAGTTCTCCTGCCGTGAAATATATATCATGGCATCTGGCGGCCGTTGGCGAGCATTAAGGCGGAGGTTCAATTCTTTGGCGGCTTTGTTATAGAAACTATTTCAAAGAATGGGTAGTTTCAATGCCTTTTGTGATGTTCAGCATCTAGCCTCAAGAGTCGGACTACCTGGTGGGAGTTTTCCGGTTCTCTCCCATACGATACGGGGTTGTTTCCCTAAAAATCCTTCCGGAAGGCATTGCCCTCCTTCTTCAGCGTCACGGAGCCAAGTCAGACTTCTACCTACAGGTGCTCCATCACAACTAATCCATCACTCCATCACAACTAGTAGGGATTACTCGGCATTTATTTGTCATATGGGAGCAAACCTGGAAAACTCCCATCAGGCAGACTGATGAGTTTTCGAACTGAGAGAACTTGATTCGAAGCCTAATCGAAAAGTCTCGTGTATGCCACGAGAATGGGTACAATAAATTTACTGACCTATGCATGAAATAATTTATTTTGTGTTTTGGGATGCAGGATGAAAACATACCAAATGTAGGGCCGGATTTTCCTATAAGCTAACTAGGCTTCAGCCTGGGGCCTCAAGATCAAGAGGGGCCTACATTCAAATGGTTAGCAAAATTAGAATGACACTATTCTAAAAACAATAAACACTAAAACACTGAATCGAAAACAAGGAGAAATTCTACACATATGACTAATAAACAAACATAAAAATGGATCAGTTAAGATCAACGCGTTCGGCTCATTGGGTCTGTTCATTTGTATATACTAGACTGCACCAAAGTATAATTCCTACGTTCACTGATTGCTATGGCAAATGTGGATGTGCCTTATGCTACTAAACTCTGGTTTATTCTTGCATAAATAAAGTGCAGATTGGAACGTTAAATGCGAATTATTATGAAATAAATTTATATGAATTGAATTTGCTTTTAATCTTCAATGTATTGAATATATTTATTTTAATTTGATAGAAAATATGATAATTTGTATTGCATATTTTATTTTCGTAGTCAAAGATTTTTATTATTTGAAATTTGTTTCTTTGTAAATGTTGTGTGTTATGTTTGATTAGTTATTGTTACAAGTACTTTATAGGGTGGTGAGAGTAAATGTCCAAATTAGTGTTCTCTAGACTTTTTTTTTAATTTATTATCCGTGCCACATTTTTTATAAAGATTACTACCCATCACAACATGTTTCATTTAACATATTGATATATGTTTTATCACAGTAATGATGTATTTTAGTATCCTTCATGTAATTTACAAACTTAAAAATGGGAGTTGAAAGGGCCTCATAAGTGGAATAGCCTAGGGCCTCTTTTCATCTAAATCCGGCCCTGACCAAATGCAACACCTGTGATAATTCATTTCAAATTGTGGTGGTAAATTTTGGGTACAACGTCATCTGATGAATCCTAAGTAAAAGTTAAATCTGCTAGATGATTGTAATTAGGTCAAAATACCCGTATTTTAAAAATTAAATAAAACTTTTTTGGTGAAATAAACAAACAAATAAATTGCAATTAAAGTTATCACGTAATTTAAATCAGTGAAATAAATTTGAAAGTCATTTCAGTAAATACCTTTTTAATAGTTTTTTTTTATTTTTATTATTATTATTTTTTTTTTATTAAGCTTGTTAGCATCCGAAAGACGCTTTGGAATAGGCTTATTTACTTTTTTTGGGTTAAAAAAATTGTTTCCATATATCTAAAATTGCTGTTTTACTTTTAAATCTTAAGTTGTCTCAAATTGAGTTGCATTGTTTATTTCATCTATTTTTATTTATATATCTATTAATTTTGTTTACCTAAACTTTTAGAATTAAAATGACTGGCGAGTTTCAAAAACAGGAAATAAATGGACTTCTTGTAGGAAATTGCAATTCTGATTTTATTCTCGTGGAGTTGTTTTAGAGATGCAAGTATAATAAAATATTCTTATTCTTGACAAAAAAATTAACAGTTTCAGATATTGTTTTCGCCACTGTACAGTCTTCTTTTATTTTTTACAGTTAAGCAAGAAAAAAAAAGGGGGAAGGGGGGATAAGGAGGAGGTTAATGCATGCTCTAAAATTTTCCTCTTATTTGTTAGCAGAATACTGCACTGAAACTGAAAACTAAATTGTTTAAAATATATGTTTTCTTAAATATTTTTAAATTAAATTAATTCTTTATGAGTTAAAGCAATATAATTAAGTCTCATAAACATATATTAAAAGTGTGATGTATAATATAAAACTGCGATATCTAAAGAATTTTTTTTTTTAAATTTATTGCTTTACAAAAAATAAAATTGAACCAAAAGGACTTCTCTATGTCTAATCTGTAAGCAGCTTTCTGACTAAAAATAGTTTAAGAAATAAATTTCTCAATTAATTTTAAACTAAATTATTCTCTTGTAAATGAAAGCAACATGACTGAATCCTAACTATATGTTGTGCCTAATCCTCAGTGTCCTGCACTGCAGGACAGACCTGTAGTCCTGAAGTACTACTCCTGGAGGGAAGGAAAAAGAACAGCTTCTGTTGTGATGGAGCACCCGTTGGTAGAAGTCTGACTTGGCTTGCTTTTTTACAGTCCTATGAGATTGGCTTAAAGTGGATGCCTACCTACGGCTTAACCTAATTGGATTCCGAACCACTACAAACATCCATGGCACTGTCGGGCATGAACTCGAAACCTGTGGCACCGAACGCCAGACATTCAGGCAAAAAAAGAGAGAGAGATGGATTGATGAAGTCGAAAAGGATCTGAAGAATCTAAAGATCACAGATTGGAAAACTAAAGCTCGAGACAGTCGATGTTGGAGTCATATTGTTAGGGAGGCCATGGTCCAACATGGATTGTAGAGCCGGGGAGTTATTTAGTTAATTAGTTTGCTATAAAATAGAAAACACTGAATTAAGTGTTTTTTTTTAATACTTAATACTAAATACTTATTTTCATTTTTTACTATTTTGTATTAAACTAAAAGCTACATCATGTACCCTGTTTCAGTGTTTCATCATAATCTGAAATTCTTTCAAAAAAAAAAAAAAAAAATTTTTTTAAAAAGTAAAAGTAAAAGACGTTTAATAAAGCAGGCTTTACAAATGCCTCCCTAGTTTACAGAAGGAAGGTCCATAGAGGGCTCGGTTACTATTGCTGTCCACAGAGGGCATAATTGTATACCAGTGAAGGAGGGGGAAGGGGAGTCGAACCCCTTTCTCCTACTGCCCAGCGGAAGGTCATTCCGACCAATAGGGGAGTTATTGTGTCCTTTTCGACATTGATACATGGGTATTTGCTTTGGCTTCGCTTGTCAAGTTTTGAGACGCGTTCTCAATTTCCAAATCTAGTGCTCCATTCACCAGGTTTTTCTGGCCTACTTAATAGATGGTATTGCTAATTTTTCATGTGATATTTGTGTTTTCTTCTATGTGATATTTGTGTTAATTTTTCTTTTTTCTTCCAGATTATTTTTTTTAACGGAAACTTTTACTCATAATTATAGTTTTTTTTTTAATTGCGCCGAAGACTGAGTAGTATTGAACATTTCCTGCGAGCAGCCTAAAAAGTGGACTGCACCAATGAACACTGTTACTCATGTAGCACTACCCATGGGGCACGTTTAGATATGCTACGAACTATGGCACGTGTAAATACGCAATGCACTTTGAAGATATGCTAGTAAAGTAATATCGTGAATAACACTATCCGCATAACGCTCTACGATCATTTCGGGACCTATGGTTTAAAGTGATTCCCAACACCACAAAAAAACACATGTACAGAGGGACTCGAACTCGAAACCTGTGGCTCCCAGAGCTAGTCATTCGGCTATCGTTTGATTTGTCGCTCTACGGTCATTGTGTCCACACGAGGGCTAAACAGACCGGGACCTACAGTTTAAAGCGGATTAAGAACCCCACACAAACATCCATGCCACAGCCACGATTCGAACTTGAAGCCTGTGAGACCGAAGGCCAGAGCACTAGCCACTTGGCTAGGCACTTGGCCATCAGGCCCTTATAATGATAGTAGCGTTGCTTTTGTTAATAGTTAGAAATAAAGTCATTATCATCTATCCTGCTACTACAGTCCATGATAAACAATGGCTTTCCAAACAACTCTTTCCATAGCCATTTTATTAATTCTGTATCTAATAAATTTAAATTACTTAGGTGATGAATTTAAAAAGGTAAGTCAAGATTTTGAAGGAATACATTTGTATGAAAATATATCGCATCTGGTAGTAATATTAATCGAAACAGTTACGCACGGTAATCCCATTGCTAGGAACTTCCCCGATTTCTGGTTCGTGAATAGGTACTACCAAATAAAAAGTGGGAATTCCCCCCCCCATGTGCCCCTGGGACATTTTTAAATTCACTTGTTATGGAATTCTGATTCTTGAATAGGTACTTACAAAATTAAAAGTGGGAATTCTCGCTGGTAAGTTAGAATTTCAGAAAGCTGGGAAGTTCCTTGTTTCGCGGATTCTCCATGAGTCACTATTATCTTACTTTTGGTTCATCTGATCAAACAGTCGTAAACAGTCGTAACTTAACGGTCGAACAGTCGTAAACTTAATTAATCGATAGTGGAAATTAGATAATAAGATGTCTAGCAATAGAAAACATCTTAGTGGAAGTGAAAAACGCAAAAAGAAACACGGAGTTTGAAGGGAAAAAAAAAAGAAATTAAATTACATTAAATAAAGTCGATACTTTAAGAGTGAAGAAGAAACAAACGAATAGTGCGGCGGAAATGAAGAAACTAACCGACCAGAAAGTGATAGTATTGCAGTCTTCTGTAACACTGATTGCAGTCCCTTACAGCCCTGCATTAGCAATACATATAATCAAAACCAAAAAGCAAACTAATTGGAATTGACTTGTAGAAAAAAATTACATCTTTGTCATAGATTACCATTAAATGTCATTTTTAAAGTACTAAGTGATGAAGTGAAATGGTTTTGTGATCCAAAAACGACTTTTAAAACCCTAAAAAGGCCCCTTTAGGTAGCATTTTTATTAAAAAGAAAATACAATGATGGCAATTTGCATTCATGGGCCCTCATTCAAAAATTTTTCTACGGGTCTCAGTAGGTAAAGTTACGCCACTGGGCGCAGGCTAGTTCACTAGACGACTTGAATTCAATTCCCATTGGTGGCTTGTGTTAGTCACTGCTTTGAATATACTGGATGTTGACTGTGAAAGTGCTTCGTGTATCGGCGCAATTGCTGGGGAAAATCTGATGATTTTATCATTGGCATGTAATATGAAAGTTACATCGCTCATTTTCTCGACCATTACTTGACAAACTCGGTTTATCTCCTAAAATAGAAGCTGGAAAATTCTAGACCGGGAATATTATGAATCTGGACCACTAAGTAAGCCGACTTTACTTTTAAATAATATGAAATAATAATTAAGTGTTTTCATTTATCAGGAAAAAAAAAAAACACTTGACAGACACATTCGTGTTTATAGAATAGAATCTAACATAGCAATAAAAATTAATGAGATTTATGTAATTTTGAAGGAGATGGCTTACAGATATACTGGAATATTTAAATTATTATTTAATATTATTTTTGTATTGTTGAACATCAGTAGGC